>MU228539.1:1804454-1817247 GCA_018584345.1 Thuja plicata
TATATATATATATATATATATATATATATATATAATTAAATTAATATTTATTAATTTTATTTGCTGAAATTATAATAATAAATAAAAGTTATTAGAAATACTAATTAGAGTGATAGCTCAATAAATATTTTTAATAATAGAGAACTACACAAAATATTAAAATATAATTGAATCTAAATTAGAAAGTACTAATTATAAAGTAATATAAACAAAGTGAATTATTAAATATATTTATTACATTAAATTGTTTAAAATTTTATTTCATAAAGTAATATAAACAAATATATAACCCAAAGGTTTCTTAAAAATTAACTAAATGAAATCCTAATTCAAATTGAACATGAATCCTAACCTAAAACCAAATTTACCCCTACCTCTAATTGTAACTCTAAACTTAACTGAATTCTAACCACAAATCTAAACCAAAATGAAGCCAAATAGTCTACAAAACCCTAAATTAAAGCATGGATATTTTCTCTATATAAATTATTTAATATAAAATTTATATATAGCTAGTTATAATGATAGTTCAGTAGACATTTTCAATAGTAGAAACGAGAAATTGTTATGATGGTATAGAATTTGCTATTGGTGAAGTTGAAAGATTCTTAATTAGAGAAAGTTTGTTGTAACTAAAAATTTGATTTCTTGATGAATTTGCTTCTTTACTCTTTATTCATCACTATTCTTTGAGGTTATTCATCTATTGAATTTGTAAGAACTTCTATGTAAACTCAATCACCATGACCTAATTTAAGTGCATAATAAAAAAAGTAAACATTAATTTATAAATTATGCATTAAAAATTTGTATTACTAGATTTTGCCTAACTAAATACACACATAATTCAAATTGTATTTAAAAAATTTGAATGTGCTATATTTTATCTCTAAAACAAACATAATTCAAATTATATTTAAACTTTTAAAAATATCAAACTATACATAAACAAATTAAATTCAATTTCTAATAATATATGCAAATCAAAAAATTATTTGTTTTGACTGAAACATGTTTAATTTTTTTCCCACAAAATTATAGTAATTAAAATTGTCACAATTATTATTTTTTCACATTTGACGATCTTATCTTTTTACATTTTATAGACAGAAGGAAAGCATCAATGCTTTAAAAAAAATTCATTATTTAAATAGTGCATTGTTATGCTTTCTTCTCTTAAAATACAAAAAAAGAAGAATAGTGTAAAACACCCCCGGCCTGTTTGGCGTGGACAGCACATGACTTCTCTTTAATGTTTTACCTGCCAAAGGCAGTTGATTTTTTCTTGGGGGTTAAACTTTGAGGATAAAATCTGTTCATATCGTGGTAATGTAGTCGTCAGTTTTGGTGAGGATTTTCAAATTTTTCAACGTTTTTGGTGTAAATAAATCCGAGGGGAATATCTTCCAGAGATTCGGAGATGGGGGAGCATTAACTGTTCAGTATGGGTTCTGCAGTTTGCAGTTTTGATTATAGACACTGGTATCATTTATGTAAAATGTACTATTGACCAAATTTCAAAAAATGGAATACATAATTGATTTTGTGAAATTTTCAGCCTGGGTTCTTCATGATCTACATATTTCCGTCCATATCCACAAATACATTTATAAACAAGTGCCACATAGTTGATGATATTAAAAAAAAGGGTGAATTTAAATAAATTTAACATTTATTTCATCTAGTCCAAAAAATAGCTAAAATGATACATCATTTTTAATTCTAATAAGATTTTAAAAATAAATTGAAAAACAAAAGGCTTATAGTCTTAAAATTATAAATTAAATAATGTAAAATTCGTGAGGTATTGTATCCTAAAAATTTGCCTCAAAAATTGCAATGGACATGGTGCTTCCGTGAAATCACCCCAAATCTATTAGCCAATCAAATGAAGATAAATAATTCACATGTTTACTTTAGAAAAATCTAAATAGAAATTGAAAAATAAAAATAGCTAATTGTAATTGGTTGAAATGAATTTTTTTAATCACTCATTGCAATAGTATCTAGCCTAACGGCAAATACTAATAGGCAAACTTAAATATTTTACATTTAACTTTATCCAATATTAAAATATGATATAATTATAAATATTAATGAAATTTGATTTGCTAAAATTAAAAAGTTTAATCACTCCTTAAATCCTGCTTGTTGTCTATAGTTCATACCTTAGAGCAGGAACTAAAAATAGTTGAATAAACATCTTTAATAATAAAAAAATATAAAAAAGTATAAAATAATAAATATAAGAATAGGGTAATAGACATCTCAAATAATAGAAATTAGAAATACTAACTAAGATATCGTAATAAACATCTTCAATAATAGAAAACTACAGAAAATATTAAAATATATTTAAACTTATCTTGAAAATACTAACTATAACAATCAACATTTTCAATATTAAAAACTATAAAATAATAAAAATATATTAGAACCTAATTCCATGTTACCATATACAAAATATTAAAATCTGTTTGAGCCTGCCTCCATGTTACCATGTTACAGTAGGGACCCCAGAAGCATTTATTTAATGGATTCGTTCATAGTAATGTCACCCAAACAATTTAATTCCAATCAAGGAAAACTAAGATACACTAAGAGACCTCCATCAGGAGGTCAATTTATATTCTTAAAAAAGAATAAAACTTTAAAGTCTGATTCAATTGGCAGTACCAAAAACATTTAATAGTATTTTGTTTTTGTTAAAAACGTGAAGTCTACCTGCCAATCAACAGCAAATTATCCATGTGCATTACAATATGATAGGTGATGGGAGAAAAATTGAGACGTTCTCTTGCAGCAATCTACTATATAAATGTTGCGTGTTTGCATGCTTTGCCCACACCAACATATCTCCTCCAAATTCTTAAGTTGGGTAAGAGTTGTTCAGCTTTTTTGAAATAAAAATGGCTGCAAGTGCTGCTGCATTCCCTCATTCTTTCAATCTCTGCCTTCATACTCAAATATTGGAGGAAAATTCAGTCTCAACCATGGCCTCCATTTGTGATATTCCTTCATATGAGCATATTGTGAAGGAAGAGAAAAGTAAAATACTAGTGATTGGAGGCACTGGTTATATTGGTCGCTTTGTTGCTCTTGCAGCTGTCAATGCAGGCCATCCTACTTATGGTCTCATAAAACCCATCACTGCCTCTGATGCTGCCAAAGAAAAGAAACTCCATGAATTGAAAGATTCTGGTGCTAACATTGTCTATGTATGTCACTAATTCTGTTCATAACTAAGATTTTTGTAGTCTTGGCCACAGTCATATGTAAGAGACAGTTGTAAAGTGTGTGTACTTGTTTATAATATTGTTTTCATAGTTAGTATAGATTGTTTTGATTGCTTATATAGGTTTAGAATATATAATTAAGCTTTGGTTGTTTGTTCATGGTAATTATTATTGCAGGTGTTTGCTTTAATATTAGATAGGGGCCAGTTTACAATTAATCATGATTGACTGTCTTCTTATGAAGTTGGGTATTTGGAAATTATGTTAAGAAGGTTTTCAGTCAGACTCCATATGAAATGGTCTAATTTGGTTCAGACTGCATATGAATGGGTCTAATTTGGTTGGGATCAAGAGCTGTCTTATAATTGTAAAAATCTGTGTTGTAATAGATTTTATTACTATCTCTGTGTTCTGTAATGGTTCTTATGCAATTTGTAATGGGTCTTATTAATGTGCATGTGTATTATAATGGGTGTTCTGCAGGGAGATTTAAGTGATCATAAGTCGATGGTAAAGGCCATGCAAGGCATTGATGTTGTTATTTCTATTGTGGGCGGTGGTCAACTTACAGATCAGCTCAAGATTGTAGATGCCATTAAAGAAATTGGGACAGTTAAGGTCAGACTTAGGACCCGAACATTATTACTATGAAAGCTTATTAGCTGTAATAGACTTAAGAATTTTTTAACTTTGATGCAGAGGTTTCTTCCTTCAGAATTTGGGCATGATATAGACAGAGCCAATCCAGTGGAGCCAGGGCTAAGCTTTTACAAAGAAAAGAGAGTTGTTAGGAGGGCAATTGAGGCAGCCAACATTTCATACACTTACATCTGCTGCAATTCCATTGCTGGGTGGCCTTACTTTTATCATACCCATCCCTCTGAGCTTGCTCCACCCCAAGACCAATTCGAAATCTATGGAGATGGAAACATCAAGGGTGAGATGTTAAATAACATTATATTAGAAAATATGGAATGTAGACATGGATTGAGAATAATATCATATTTTTATCATCTCTAATCTATATTGCAGAGTGTGATTCTACTTATTAATATAAAAATTGTTGAATCTATTTACATAGAATATGAAAATTTAATTCTGTTAGTTTCCGCTATTCTTCTACTTATCTATTGATGAGCTAAAATAGAACCATATTCTATAATCAATGGTTTATAAGACACAATACTTGCTTAAGGTTCTGTGCATTGGGTAGTAAGTCAAGTAGGCTTAACCTCTGAGGAAACTTAATGGTTAAGCATTATTGAATTGGAGTAGTACTGGGATGGGTGACCTCGTGAGAAAATATAATACTTCACATTTATGGACATCACCTAGATGCAATCAGTACAAAGTGTACCATTCATTTTCATGAGAAATAGATTCTTGTAAACCATTACTTATAAAATATGAGTCAATGAGTTTGTCTCAAATCTAGACAATTGAATCTTGATAAGTAAATAGTGAAGACATAAAATTGATTTGAAAAAAACAGAGCAATAATGCTCCATATGCTTTAACAGTTATATAGTTAAGAATACTATGCTTGCAGCTTGCATATTTGACTTAGAATAGAAAATTTACAAATCGCTAAATTGTTAATGACAGCATACTTTGTGACCGGGGAAGACATTGGCATGTACACCATAAAAACTGTGGAGGATGTCCGAACGGTGAACAAAACTGTGCATTTCAGACCACCCAAAAATTTTGTCACACTCAATGAGCTCGCAGCAATTTGGGAGAAGAAGATTGGAAAAACTCTTCCCCGGGTTTGTATCTCAGAACAAGATCTCTTGGATTTAGCTAAAGGTATATTACCATGCCATATATTCCATATTATTTCTTTATATTATGAGCTCTATAGAAAGAAAGAATCTAGATATCAGATTAGGTGTACAAAAGAAAAAGCTCATTAACAGCCAGCTTGGATTGGACATCTTCTTCATATTCTATTATGGATTAATTTACTTTTTGTGTTTTCTCTGTGTAGCCAATAACATTCCAGAGAGCATAGTGGCTTCCCTGACACATGACATCTTCATCAATGGGTGTCAATACAATTTTAAAATGGAAGAGCCCAAAGACGTGGAAGTTTGTGAGCTTTATCCAGAGATTCTTTACACTACAGTTGAAGATTTCTTCGATGGGTACCTTTGAATTTCAGTATATTCAACCCATCAATACAGCTCACGGAGATTTGAATAATATTATTGGAATGTCTAATGTGTACTGTTGGCGTTGGTGATATGGCAATACAGTTAGGTAGTTAGGTATTGCAGGTGTGAAACTCTAGGTCTCCAGAATTATGTAGCAGGAAAATCTCCAAAAATCTAAAGAATCTCTACCTATTTTTTGAGCTTGTCCATCTATGTCTTAATCATAATGAAAATTTCCAAAATAATTTTAAGATCGAACCAATTATTATTGCACTGATACCAAAATATTTCATTGAGAACGTTTTTCATCATGGCATTGGTTAAAAATTATTGACTTTATTTTTCAAATTTTTAAACTATTAATGTGGGTGGATTCTAGTGATTTTAATATTAATTTATGTCTTAGATATCTATCTGCCTAAGATAAAAATGACAGCTAAGAATGGACTGTCATGTTGAGGGTCAAAGTTAGTAAAGTGTGGGTGATCTCTAGTGATTTTAATATTAATTTATGTCTTAGACATCTATTTATGAGCATTAGATAAAAATGGGTTGTCATGTTGAGGGTCAAAGTTGGGAAAGTTTGTATTTTAAGTTTTAAAATCAATTTTGTCTACATTCTTTATGCTTTTTTTGTTGGTAATCTTTCAAACATTCAACAACTTCATTATTTCTATTAAACGTATATATGATTGTACAATAAAAATAAATCTCCCCTCTCTTTCAATCTTAATGAATTGGATAATGTAAATAAAATGATTTTACATTCAATATTAGTTATAATATAATATAAATATATTAAAGTAAATAAATATACACGCTCTTCATGCTTGTCTATTTAGTAGCCTTTAAAAAATTCAATAGCTTAACTATCTACATTGATCTTATATATGATTATAATGGGAAAACAAATATTCCGCTTCATTTAATCTTAGACAAATAGAATAATGCAAGAAAATCAAACATAAAAAAATCTATTGTTGATAGTGGTAAATACTAATAATTAAAATTGACATTTTTGGAATTTAAATATGAGATTTAGGTGTTTGGTTTTGAGAATGATGGAGGTATCTCAATCCTATGAATTGGCACAAAAAGTTGATTTAGACAACTCTTAGTGTTCTTTGTAAAAAATTTACTGCATTTTTTTATTAGATATAGTTGATAAACATTACAAAAAGGTGATTGTTTTTTGGTCATATCAAACCAGTCAAGAGAAGAAAAATGAGAGTGTACAAAGAACCACATCAGATTTCAAAACTACATTACAAATTCAAAAAAGATACTAAATTTTCTATTACATTAGATAATCATCAATTGATATTATCCATAGCCTTGGAGTGTTGATTGGTTTCTTGAGAGCTTTCTCCTATGGTGTCCTTCTCATTGTATTTCATGACGTACTCTAGAAGGCCTTGCATGATAGGTTGATTGTCTTGCTTGTTTTTTGCTCAAGCCTGTCCGTATAGAATTTCATATGCATTTATGGTTACTACACCATGCTCAAGTAGTTTCTCAAACTTCCTTTTGGTGATATTTAGTGTCATTGTAACCTGAGAAATAATATGAGAAATCATGAGTTTTTACTTAGTTCAATTTAGCATCATATAGATTTGATTTGTAATTCTATGGGGTGAAATTTACACAAGCTCAAATAGAGGATGAGTAGTACTGAATTAAACAAAGAATGAACTAATAACCAACATAAAGCCCCACAAACAACAGAAATGAAACTTTATATATTGGAAATCAAATAAGAAATTATGTACAAACCAATAGTTAATCCAAGCCTCTATTTCTTCTCTCTTCTCCTTCTGAAACGTTGTTTTGATGGTGCTCAGTGTTGATGTTGGCAACGTTTTATGACTTTGGAGATTCGAGAATATGATTAAAAGAGATTGATAATATGTGTTGATCACAATTCACTTGCGAAACCTGCAGAATAGATGTGCTCTCAAAAACTGTGATCCAGGCCCTTAAAAACTCTGATGTCAGAAACTGTGATCTCCAAAAATTGTGCTCATTCCAAATGGTTTTGAAGGTGATTTATATAGATATTTTAGACTGATCGATGGTTGAGATTAAAGAAAGATTTATTTTGGATGGAGGAGATTCGATAAAACTGCTATAAAACCAAATAAAACATACTTCTTTATTTGAAGAGTGGATGAAATTGAAGATTTAATTAGTATTAAATAATTAAAAATGTATTTAATTATGTGCAAGAGAGAAGATAATAAATAAAACAAAGATTTTATTTATTTTAGAGGAAGTTTTCTTCAAAAAACAAATTAAACAAATTTTAAAAAAACTTATTTAATTGGAGAAGATAAGAGAAATAAATAAAATGACGATTTATTTATTTTTAGGAGAGAATTGTTTTCTTTGAAAAAAAATAAAAATAAATTAAAGAATTCATTTAATTATAAAAGATTAAGATAAATAAATAAAACAAAGATTTTATTTATTTTTAAGAGACTTTGCTTTTATTGAGAAAAACAAATAATTAAATAAATTAAAGAATTCATTTAATTATAGAAGACTTAGTTAACTAATTAAATGAGGAAAATGAAAGAATGTATTTAATTAAACAATAAAGATTATTTAATTAAAGAGGAGGAAATTGATTAATTAAATAATAAAATTATTTAATTAATATTAGAAGAAAATTGGATAATTAAATGATTAAAAATTACTTAATTATGATTAGGGAGGGAAATGTTAATTTTTTTAATTTGAATTAGAAGATTGACACTAATTAATTAAATAATAAGAATTATTTAATCAATTAAGAAGAAAGTTCATTACTTGCAGACATTGGACAATTTTAGGTGTCTACATTTGGCCCTCTTTGATACAATGTGGCTTGTCGCGTTGTGTCAAAGAATTTTCAGATTTTGATCCTGCCCCGGCGATAGCAGGTGGATTGTATGCCCCCTCAACAAATTGAGTGAAAATATGTGATAGGATCGTCAATTTGTTGAAAACATTGTACTGTTATATGATGATGATGTATGCATTCCTATGTTAGTCATGATGTTATTGATGATGGATGCATTGATTATATGATCTACCTATATGATTTATGCACATTTCTTTTATTTTTTATTATGCAATAAATGAATGCAAATCTAAAATGCACAATGTATCAAAGTACATGCATGTGTTAGTTAGAAGAACGTTAGTGAGAAATTACTAAGAGAAAGAATTTAATTGTGATCAACATAATTGATGTAACTGTTGGATGATATCAGTTTTGGTTATTGATAATGTTGTTGATATTCTTTTTTTTGTCACTGATGCTAACATATATTTTTGTGAAGAGGACAGACTGGTTACTTGACTAGAAGAAGTGTACGGACACTGCAGGGATGATTCAGAATGATCGAAGATGGATTTACGCAGAAGGATGTGTGTTGACCCTTTTCCTAAGGTCGCTTGGCTTTATGTTGCATATTGTGGATGTTATAGTTGATTTGGTGAAGACTAGTTTCTGGACTATAAGTGTGATTCTGGACAGAGCAGGTCTTTGTGTTTCGAGTACATCTTTCTGGCGAAGATGTTTCAGATGAAGCGAGCTTACTGGTGGAGAGCCAACATATGCTAGAATAATGGTTGAGTTATATTGTTGTTTTATGACTGGTGACCTCAGCTGTGGCATGTATGCTGAAGAAGACCTACTTGGTGGCTGACTTCAGACATGTAGTGTGTAAAATAAATTGTGAGTGTGGATTGCAAATCTAGAAGTATATGTGATGGATTGTATTTGATGTTTACTTGTTTTAGGTACCGTGTGTATCTTAGCAAGGGGTTATATATTTATTTGTATATTGGAAAGCCTTAATTGGCTGACCTAATTAATTATTTGTGTATTAGGAAATCTTAACTAGCCGACCTAATGAATTATTGTAAGAGGGTATATATGAATGATATTTTCTTTTGAAAAGATGTGACAGAGATTAAAAGGAAGAGAAGTGAAAGCTCCGAAGCTTGTTTGACTGCTTGATGTAGAGCAGAGTTTATGAGAAGAGTACTTCATTAGAACTGACCAAGCAAAGACAGTTGCTATCAGATAGTTCACTGGATTATATATTTTCTATATACACTTGTTCGGATTGTGAATCCTTGAGGGTGGCATTAACCTTCCTTGGGCAGTGTGCCTTGGCAGGGAGCCTACTATTTCTCTTGACTCCTAACAGGGTCTGTCTCCTAACAGGGACTATGTACTATAATATTGTAACAAGCTCCTAACAAGGCTAAATATTTTAACAGGGATACTATACTCTCAGTACATTATTTGTGGGTGTTAATTCCCACCAGGGTTTTACCTTTAACAGGGTTTCCTCAATAACAAATAGTGTGTTATGGTGTTGGATTTTACTGTGTTATCATTTACTTTTGCAGATTTAATTTATAAAATTTAAAGTTTAATAATCTATATCACAACTTATTCACCCTCCCTCTCAGTTGTCTTGTGGATTGTTATTCCTAATAGTAACCAAGTCTTTGCCAACTTTTGTTTCAACGTTTATTAATCATTGCACCTTATTTGAAAAGAAAGAGATACATATGCACAAAACTATTGACCATCTGGATATCACTACTATCTCTGATAACGACAAGCAGATAAAAAACAAGGAATGTTTAATTCTTTTCTAGGGATTTGTTCAGATCATGGAACTGTACGGTTTATAGATACGTGATAGCACCTACTACATTTATCCTAAATCACCATTTCCCCAGAATCAAATTGAAGCACTCCACAAATAGAAAACAAAGAAAACAAGATTATGATCCATCATAGACACTCTCACCACTCAGTGGTATCTTTGAGGAGCATAAGAACACAATCACAAAAGATAAATTGACAACAGACTGACATGACTGACCTAGTCAACAACCTTATTGTTCCTTGATTGAATTGGTTTTGATGTTTGATTGGATACGTCTAGTTTCAGGAATGGACAACCCATATAAGACTGATTTGTCTGGTTTTGAGTGTATCCATCACTGTATAAGACAATTGATTGATTTGATTGGTTTTTTTTTTATCGAATGATGATAGATTTGATTTCTAATAAAGATAGGTCGTGCGAGTCCATTGCCAATTTATGAAGCTCATTGTTTTGATTTGGATTAATGCTTGATCGACGCTTTCCGCTTGTAGTAACAAAGATGATTTTATTGAAGGATTTTTTATGTGTTTTGATTTTTTTGGTTGGTTGGTTTTCTTCAGGATGTTTTATGATGTTTTTGGATTTTTTCAGGACTTAATGCAATTTTTAGGATGTTTTTGGGATATTTTTCTCTTTTTAGGATTTTTTAGGACTTTATGCTCTTTTTAGAGATTTTTTCAGGATTTTAAGACTGCCCCCAATGTCTAGCAAGGCCACTAAATTATGTATTGATGGATGGATTGGTAGATGGATGAAGGCTAAAGGTCTCTTAGTATGTCTTGAAGCTATTTGAATGCCAAGGACTGTCCATGGGATGGGATAACATGTTTCTTGCCAAGCTTAGGGATTGGATATGGCTAGATAGGCTAATGAAACAATGCATTGATTGGCATGTGGTTTATAGGAGTGGACATGTCAAGAGGGTGTTGAAAACATGTTTTGCAAAAAAAAAAAAATCTATCAAGACCAAGAGAGGGTTTTGGATAGGACAATGATAGGATAAGCAAGATCAATAATGGATAAGAGGAAGGGATAGGGATTGAAGGTTGTAATAAGATAAAAAAAATAGGGACCAAAGGGAAATATGCAGATAGGATAAGGGATGTGGACCAAAGGGAAGTGGAAAAAATGAAGCAGATAAGATATGTGATGCTTCTAGGGATATGCCTTACCTTATCAAGATCAAAGTTGGGAAAAGGGAAATGTGGATGCTGATAAGATAATGGATACGAGGGACATAGGATAATGAAGGAAATGAAAGGGATATGATAGGATAGGATAACATGGATGAAACCTGCCCCCAAGTATAGAATGCAAGAAGTTCATAAATTTCAAATGACGCTTGTTTTCCAGGTTTTCATCATGGTACTTTCCCAAAGCGTATGTTTTCCATGTTTTCACTAGTAGACAAAATTATTTCACTTGATTATCTTTTTTATGTGTTACCAAGACTTTTGTTTGCTAGGTTTTCATCAAGGCAATGATTTTTTTTGAGTTTTTGACTCCTTGGAAGATGATGGACTCATGATAGGAGATGGGTGAAGGATTCAAGCATCTTTATCCTTGTATAGTGCTTTTGAAAGATATAAAATAATGGACCATAAATTTTGTGGTATGCTCAAAAAGGTTTATAGGGTAATGGAAAAGGGAGATGAAAGGGATGATTGGATGAAGTGGGATAGGGTAATGGTCTATGTGTAGGATTGGACAAGAAGACGGATGAAAGACTGGAATATATGTGTTGGATAATGGAGGGATTGTGAGAAGACTTTCTTTTGAGTGGATGGATATGTGGGAAAGAACAACATTGGAACACACCTTGAAGGTTGATGAAGTGATGGAGGAAAAAATATTTTGGATTTGATGGAAAAAAAAAGAAGATTTTGTATTTGATGAAGGAATGGTTACGAATTTTGGAACATAAGGACCTAAAATGGATTTAGAATATTGGAGACGTTTAGATGGAGGGATAGCAATTTTGGATGCCAACTTGGATGTTTCTTTGGGATACTGTGCTTCAAGAAGCAGCTTAGGAATCCACATGGATTTTGATTTTTTATTCTTTTGTGGTTCCTTCAAATGCATTGTTTCTACAAGAGATTTAGGAACCCATATTGTTTTTTACTTTTATTTTTGCTCAAGGGGCCTTTGTGGCCTTTTGGATATTTCTTTTTGGATCATATTTTTCTTTGTTTTAACATGTTGATTAGATTGGAAATGTTGATCCTTGACTCCATGTGGATTGCTTGACTTTAGAACCTTATGTTTGGCATCCAAATTGATTGAAAGGGGAATGTGATTCACGGATGGATAAGAATTGTATGGAGGAACTTTTGATTTGTGGGAGGTTCTCCAAGATGTGTGCCTTTTCTGACCTTGATTTAGGAAAGGAGAAGTGGATTAAGTGAGCTAGTGGATGGAGGAATATATGAACCTAAGATGCATGGAAGGGGTGAAGGGGAAGGTATACATTTCGATTTGGATTTTGTATAGATACAAACATCTTGAGAATGAGCTTTGTTACTGAGACCATGACCATCAGAATCTTCTTTTGGGACACACTTGAGCATTCAAATGGGTCAAAAGGGGTCATGTGGTCTTCCTAGGGGTCCTAGTATGCCTTATGATGTACTAGGACCCCTAGGAAGACCCCATGACCCCTTTCAACCCATTTGAATCCTCAAGTGTGTCCCAAGCGGTCCTACGACCCCTTGGGACACACTTA
>MU228539.1:1826102-1841383 GCA_018584345.1 Thuja plicata
ATCTTACTAGGCGAGGTAATCACTATCTCTTTTCTTTCTTTCACTTTCATGCTAGTAGGATTAGATCATGAAGCTATGTTATCTATGGTGTTGTTCTTGTCTTACTTATGTAGTCATGTATGTTTTCGATAATTGATTTCTCTTTATTTCCATATCTTTATGTATGTATGTTGAGTTAGAATCCTTGGTTTTGGGGCTCATATCCCTGATTTAGTGATATTCTATCTCGTTGCAATCCACTAGGATTATTTTCCTCTAAACTTTACCGTGAGCACATTCAATTTCCGTACTACCGCTAAAGTGGGGGCTTAATGTATCATCTTAAAATGGAAGCACTACCATGTTAAGAACATTTAGCCCTCCTTAGGGGATGTTTTTGACCTCTACCATATCATCGTCCTATTTCTGCATCATCCCATGCTTCTGTGATGGTTCAAGACCCTAATTGGGCCTCTTCGGGCACCTCCTACCCCACCTAGCATATTTTCTAGGGATTTTGACCCCCTGGGTTAGGTTTGACCTCGACCCTGACCTTGGTCCCCCCTTTTAAATCAGGAAACTTGTCGGCTGCCGGGGTTCATAAAAAATTTAGTTTTCCCGCTTCCGGGTCAGCTATTTCGGGTTCCGAAGTGTTGATTCCTAAATTATATTTAATATAGGTCCTCTCCTAGGGGTAAATTATTTAATGGGAATTTAATCCTCCTATGTAGGCCTCCTTATAAGATTGGGCCTTAATTTCATATAAAAGGGAGCATTTCTCTCTCATTTTCTCTAAGCATTACGAATTATCAATTAGGTGATCAAGAGAAGTTTCAAGCATCCATTTCCAAGTTCTCAATGTGTTCAAATATTCTCCTCAAGAATTCAAGTTATCCATTGAAGATCAAGGATTCAAGCTCTCAAGCCTTTGAAGGGATTAGTTGCAAACATTCAAGATTCATCATCCAAACCCTACATCTAGCCATCATGGTGGTGTGATCTTCCTTCAAGATCCTTTGTGCCTCTTCAAGACTCTTTCATCATCTCTTCAAAGTAGATTTCAAGCATAAAATCATGGAGGTTTATGGTTCATATTGAGTTCATGCTTTCATACTTACATACTTGCATACATTCGAATTTCAATTACATATCTATTGAGTATCATAGCTTCATTGTTAGATTCAATTCTACTACTTGTTAGCATTCTGTACTTTATTGATTTCAAGGTTAATTCCTCAATCAGGGTTGTACTAAGGCAAACCCCTCCCCCACAACAAACAATCTCCTTTTTCTTGCAGGTATAGGTACAGAATAGTGGATTTGAACCCAGATCTGGATACCCTTTTCGACAAACTTTCAGGATCCACGAACAAAGTCACTTTCAGATCTGTGTAGGTCAGGGTCAACATTATTGGGTCAGGGTTGACATTTGTGGGTCAAGGTTGACCTTTTTCATAAGATGACATCGGAACAGAAAATGATTTTTGGGTTTTGTTCGCCTTTGCGTTTTGGTTCGGTATCAACTGTCAGTTTTTCCAAAAACTATCTATAGACCTTAGAAAACAACATTCTTTGATCTGCAATATTTTAAGGTTAGTACATTTCTCCTATCTTTTCAATTAGAGTCATATATAATTTCTATACATATAATTAACATAATTTAAGGTATCTCCTTTATTATTCTCCTCTCCAAATAGTTGATTCATTTGTGCATTAACCCTTCTCTTGGGTTGATCAACTTGGATCTCCCATTTGTGCATTTGAGGACAAAAAGGAACATATTATCTTCTCCTTAATCACAATTGCAATACTTAATCAATACAATTCAATTAAGGTTAAGGGATTCAATACATTCTAGGCAAATCAAAATATGATTCTTAATACATTATATCTTCTTAATAAACACATCTCTAATTCCATCCACCTTTACATTTTTGTAAGATAGAATATTCAATTAACATCCATCAAATCAACCCCCAAACACATACCTCTACACCTCCTCAATATTTTATCTTACAGTAATTATTACTTATTTTCTAGTTGAGATATCTCTAAAGTCCTGATTGACATACTCATTGAAATACAACCATAACTTTCAAACGGTTTAACCTTTTTGAAATCCAAAACATGCGTCACATTTTATGCTTCACCTACTATAAGATTTATTTTTTTTCCAATTTTGTAAAGTTTAGAATTAGTTAAGGTGATCGGACACAAGAGTTTTTTTTATTTTGAATAAGGTGTAGTAGAAAATTCATAATTAATTATTTATTTGGTAACAATTACACAAAAATATGCATCACATCCGGGCATGAGTCTACTACTTATATTTAGAATCTTGTGAAAATATATCATCATTTGATTGTGATTAAGGTGGGTAGACATACACGTAATTTTTATCTTTTTCCTGAAATTTTTGTACTACTGCATTGAAATCTAAAATATTGAACAATTAGATTAATTTTTTTTCAGAAAAGGGCTAGTAGTTTAGAAACTAGATTCAATTTCCTACAGATTCTATTTTTACAAATTTTTCACATAAGGTTGATAAGATGTTCAAAATTTTAGGTCAAGTTGACTAACCTTGATTTTCTAAATTTTCATTGCCACTTAAGGCCATAGCTTGGTATACCATGATCCTACACATACCTTGTACCTTTAAAATCTATTTCAAAAAATAAACAACAAAAGGAGTTACACAAGGTAAAATCACCTAACTATCAAGTCGGGAGTACACCTTTGGGGTCATCTATTTCCCCTAGATTACAGATAGTGTATGATCTCTTTGGGTGTTTTGGCCCCTCATCCCTCTCGGATAAGACATCCAAATCACTCACTTTTGTAGAAAGGCTTCTAGAAAATATAATGTGGAGGATGAAGAGAAACTGAATGACATTGAAGGATTGATGTTCTCCAATGATTCTATGGACTATCCTCCCTCAATTCCTCACAATGGGAAAAGTTTACCAAGTTTCCCTTGGCACCCATTGTGTCTTTGGATTAGAACAACAATTTAGGCATCTCAAAATCTTTGGTAAGGAATTATTCTCTAGACTATGGGGCCATTCTAAAAAAAGGGAAAGGGAGGAAGTCACTATCATAATTAAGAGATGAAGATGGGCATGATTTAGATTAGAAGAAGATCACAACATATCTACAAGAAGGGAAGGGGAATTTCCTTCCCAAGTTACAATGAAAATCCTTTCTTGGAATGTTAGGGGTCTTAATGCTCCTAAAAAGGAGCAAGTAGTCAAATGCTACATTTTTCTACCAAGGCAGATGTAGTTCTATTGGAGGAAACAAAAATGAACATCGAGAAGATGTCAAAATTTTCCAAGGATTTTGAAAATTGGTTAGTGGAGGTGATTGAGGCCATAGGTTCTTCTCGTGGGTTGGCGATACTTTTGAACTCAAGATATATATCCTGTTTGAATTGGGTTAGGAGCAGTAACTAGATTGGTGGTGAAATAGGCATCTTGAGCTCCAAGCTTAGTTTCTCTATTATAAATGTATATGGGCCAAAGCTTAGAAGGAGGAAACTGGAAGTTTGGGCAGAGATCAGAAGATGTCTCCTGGATTGGACATACAAGAAAATTAATCTTAGCGGTGACTTTAATGCCATAGCACACCTATCTGAAAAGTTAGGTGGTTCTCAGAGGGAATCTCAGACTCAATTGGACTTTCAGGAGTGGCTGCAATTAGAGAATCTAATGGAAATTAAACTAGACAATGGGTCATTCACTTGGTCTAATCGGAGACTTGGGATCAACAAAATTTTAGAAAAAAACTGGATGGATTCTTCTATAAAGGTGACCTAACTGTCTTCCCCTATGACCTGAAAGCCTCCATTTCCCCAACTTCTGGTTTAGATCACTATCCTATTCAGCTTGACATTTTGGGAGAAGACAAACCTTTACTCTTCCCCTTTAAATTGAGAATATGTGGCTTAAAGATAAGGACTTCTCCAAATTCATTGTAGAGTGGTGGTCACAATGTCGGGTTAAGGGTTCAAAGATGTTTTCCTTTGTTTCAAAACTCAAATATGTTAAACAAAATTTGATCAGCTGGAACAAAAACCATTTCAAAAATACTTTCTCCTCCAAAATGGATATTGAGAAAAGACTTAAGGAATTGACTAAAGTTATGATCTAGTAGGGTATGACTAGAGACCTGTACAAGATGGAAAAAAATCTTCTTAGGGAGCATGAAGACATTCTAGCTAAAGAAGAGATATATTGGAGATAAAAATCGAGGGAGATTTGGTTGGCTGCAGGGGATGAAAATACTAAATTTTTTCACAATAGTTAAACAACGTAGGAGATCCAACAAAATCTATGAGATCACCAATGCTAATGGGGAAATGCTTCAAGATTAGAAAGAGATACAAGTAGAGATTGGAAACTTTTACTGAAACTTATTGAACTATCCAAAGGGCTCACATATTCATGAACATAATGCAATGTTGGCTGACATTCCCAAGATTTTAAATTATGAAGACAATCAAATCCTCTCCACCAAATTCTCTGAATAAGATAAGATATATAATCTCAACCACATGGACCCCGATAAAGTTCCTCATCGAGATAGATTTCCTCCTAGCTTCTTTCTGCGTTGATAGTCTGTGTTGGGGAAAGAGCTCACAACAGCTTTGGGGGTTGCTCGTTCTTCACATAGATTTTTTATTTAAATTAACAAAACTTTAATTTCTCTTATTCCAAAGAAAGATCAAACTAATAATATGGATGAATTTAGGCCAATTTCTCTTTGTAACACCATTTATAAAATTTTATCTAAAGCTTTAGCCAATAGATTAAAATAATTATTGGGGAAGCTTATTGGGGATGAAAAAATGGGGTTTGTTCCGGGGAGATCAATCCTCAATGGTATAATTATTGCTTAGGAAGAAATACATTCAACTCAATGCAATAAACATCCAAGAATGATCATTAAATTAGACATCAAAAAATCTTATGATAAGGTGGACTAGAGATTCTTAGCCAAATGCATGGAAAAATTTGGGTTCTCAAAAGCTTGGATCAATTTAATCTACAATTGCATTTCAACTCCAAAATTTTCCATCCTTAACAATGGCTCCCCATATAGATATTTTGAAGGTTTTAATGGGATTAGGCAAGGGGACCCCTTATCTCCCTTCATATTCATCATCATTGTAGAAGCTCTGGGTCACAGTCTAATTATTCAACATAATCATGGCTCCCTTAATGGTGTGGAAATCACCTCGACTCTAAGGGAGGTCACTCATCAAAAATTTGCAGAGGACATCTTACTTTTTGGGAAAGGCTCCTTAGGAGAAGCCTTAAAATTCTTAAAAAATCCTAGATAACTATGCCTTAGCTTCTAGACATGTTGGGAATAAAGGAAAGTCTTTAGTTTTCTTCTTCCATACCAAAAAGAAAATTCAACAACAGATTGTTATAAATCCGAACTTCAAGAATGGATCCCTTCCATGCACCTATCTAGGAGTCCCAATTGATAAAAATCTGAGAACATCAACAACATGGAATCCCATTAGTGAAAGATTGGACAGGAGGATGGAATCATATAAAACTAAATGGTTATCATGGGTTGGCATCATTGTCATGATCAAAGCTACTTTGTCAGCAATCCCTATAGACCCTATGCCTTGCATTACACTACCAATGGGGTGCTATATGGGTATTATGATAAAACTTCATAAATTTGTTTGGCAAGGTATGGACAGAAAAATGAGATTTGCTCTTATAGCATAGGATAAAATCTGCAAATGAGTGGAGGCAGGGGGAACAAGGATAAAAAATCAACTTATACAAAATCAAGCCCTTGGGGCAAAGCTTTATTTGAAAATATTAAAAGAAACAAACCTCAAATGGGTGAGGATTATTCGAGGAAAATATTTCCACAATTTTAATGAGGAAGAGGTTGCAAGAGTTAGGGACCTTCCCAGGGTTTATAAAATATGGAACTTTATTGCTAGATCCAGGGGTAGTATTGAAAATAATATCACATGGAACATCAAAGATGAAAGAAAAGCTCTTTTCTGGGATGACTCTTTGGGGGTATCCTAGCATCAATAATCTTATGGGATTAAACAGAATTAGCAAATTATTCTCTAATAGTTGGGGGGTCTTGGTCAAAGACTACATTTCTCCTTCCTCGATGAACCTTGGGACATGGAAATGGAAACAATTTTCTGAATGGGATTTAGATTCCATGGACATGGAGCAACCGAATTCAATTCTTAAAGATAGATTCTTTCTGCTCAAACAGGGTAAGGATGAACTAATATGGAACGGTGCCAAATGAGGTGTTTATAATGTGAAAGTTGGATACAAAATTCTATCAGATATTCACCATCAGACTCATTCTCAACTACCAAGTCATTTGTGTTGGAATATGGTTTGTTTACCAAAGGTAGGTCTATTCTCTTGGGCAACTATTTAGGGAAGAATACTCATTGCTAATTGGTTTATGAATTTTGGGTACCATGGTCACTCAATGTGCATGTTATGTCATAGAAATGATGAATATACAAATCATTTTTTTCTATCTTGTTCTTTTACATTAGAATGTTGGCAATAGCTATATGCTAAATTAGGCTTGTCAACAGCGCTCCCTTGTGACATTTTATGTCTTTTTATCTCATGGCCCCATCTGCCTGAGGAATGTCAATTATGGAAAGAAAGGAACTGAAGGATTTTTCAAGAAAAAATAATGGACAAATCCTCTTTTCTTAACAAGGTTGAGGCGACTGTAGTAGAACTAATGAACTCTTGCATCCAATCACAGAGTGCTCAAAATAAACTTTATATGAGTTGGGATGATAAAATTCTTAAAATTTGGTTTGGTCTCAAGGCTCCTCCTATCTTAGGTAGAGGAATTAAAGAAAATGTAAGTATGAGAGCTAATTGGCAATGGTCTGTGCCTCCCCTAGGCTATTTCAAGCTGAATTTTGATGGGGCCTCCAAGGGAAACCCATGTCCATTAGGGGTTGGTTGCATCGTCCACTTTAGTATGGGTTTAGTGATAGAAAAGATTGCTAGACCTTTAGAAATCGACACTAATAACATGGCCAAATTCAAAGCACTTCTTTTTGGTCTCTCAACAGAAATTGAATTGGGATTAGGAAAATTTGTGATTAAAGGAGACTCCATGCTCACACTAAATGCAATCAGAACCATATCCACCCCAAATTGGAGTCTTCAAGCTACTTTAGAGGTCATCCTAAATTTGGTAGATAAATTTTAATCCATAACAGTAAACCACATCTAACGGGAAGGAAACCACTTGGCAGATAAGTTGGCTAACCAAGATGCGCCAGGCGTCACTCTTAAATACATATGTACTTCAACAATGGTGCAAGATTTGGTGCAGGTACCGATTGCAATGACTTGTTATCCCATAGAAATCTTATCAAATTCAAAACTTGTCTCGGCAGGAGATGGAAACCTATCCTTGCCGCTCGACATCCAGAGCTATGAGGAGATTTCTTCTTTGTTCATAGCACCGCCACTTCATTTATGAAACTTGCTGCTCATCCTCTATAGTCAAATCAATCAAAAGTAACTCCTTTTTGTGGAGAGGAGTCTCATCTCCGTATGCTTTCTCCTTAGTAATGACTTCAAAGGTGGGTCTCTCTAGGGAGATAAATTTAGAAAGTACCAAATATGGATAATAGCCATTCAATTCCCCTTCTAGGTCATATAATTATATGGCTCTCTATTCTTGCGAGCCGAGTTTAGGATGAGTCATAAATGGAAACATTCTAATTTATCTCCATCTCACGCTAGAGAAAGTAGATAAGATTTGTTGATAGTTATTTAAAAGGTACAAAGTGGTGCTTTGGTGGCAAGGTGCATGGTTAGAATGTACTTGAGTGGGAACACCTGTATAATCAAGAAAATATTTTAGAGAAAATAATTCTTGTGTTTGGACAGAGGATATTTAGAGCTGGGAAAGAGTTTGGCTTTTACAGATGATACTTTCATCACATTCCCTTCACCCATGGATTCTTTGATTAAGCTCAGTTCACACCTCAACCAAATTTCTTTCGATAGCCCCATTGACACTCCTAGGCTCAAAGAGGTTTGTAATTTTCATCATAGATTGGTTCTACAAGCGGTGAGGAAAGTGTTAGGTTTCAACTTTCTTAGCACCAACCACCACTTCAGAGTGAATACAAACATCTGTGCTAGCTTCCTGGTGAGCATTCTGGTTGTTGGTGTCCGCAAGGTCATCGCAGAGGAACTTTGTCACCGCCTCTTCAATGAAAATTACCTGATCGGGTTGCATAGGGAAATTATAAGCATTGATGGAGACCTCACTACCCTACTTCCTTGGGACCTAGCTATAACCATGATAGTGAGAGAACCACTTCCAAATCTTGGCCCATCCCCGAGGAGGAACATTGATGGCGTGCCTCCTAGGCGTCTCTTCATCCTTTTGGGTTGGGAGTGGGAGGACCACCAAATAAGAAGGTATATGATGAACATAGGTGTCGCCTTTTTGTCAAAAATTTTGGGTATGGAAGACGGTTTGGATGTTCTATTTGGGGATGACCTGGACGAGGATATTGATTGGGTTCATCAATATAATATGATGAGAAGCTGGATGGTTTAGGAAGCAAGGATTCCTCCGACTCAGAGGAGGACACTTCAGAGGTAGAGGAGGTTGATGAGGAGGAAGAGGAGGATGATGAGGCAAAAGAAGCGGAGATGTTGTAGAGGAAGATGATGAGGACGACATTGAAGAGGAGGAACATGACTTAGATCATTTGCTTAATTCAAAAGAGTACGATGCATCATAGAGTGTTTCCTTGGTAGCAAGCAATGAGGATGGATCTTCCTCATCCTCAGACTAACACTGAGAGTTAAGTGCATCCTAAGTTTTTGTCATGTTAATGTGCAAATAGTCTTGTTTTTTCTTGCATTAGGATGGTTAAGCTGCCAGGAGTTTTAAAATGTTTAAATGTATTGTGTAGGACCATCTGTTGGCTCCATTTTGTCTTTAGACTAAGCTACATTGTTAAGACTCAGCGATTGGGAGTATTTGTTTGCTCGTTTTTGGATTCTAGACTGCTGTTTATGGTAGTCTATGGATTTTAGTTCAGACCTTTATGTATATGTTATATGTTTTATATTAATATACTTACCTCAGCCTCGGCCTCTTATGCAACAAAAAATAAAGTTACTAAACAAACAGATATGTATATATACTATTAATTTCAAGACAAAACAAAAACGTTCCTAGCTTCGACCCTCGACATAGCAATCCATTTTTATTTTATACACAGATGTCTAAGGTATAGATTAATAATAAAATTACTAGAAACCACTTCACATTATAAATAATTTAAAAAGTTGAAAATAAAGTCTTTTTTAATCACTACAATGATGAGAATGCAGTCAATGAAATATTTTGTATCACTACCTGTAATAATAATTGGTTCGATCTAAAATAGGAAATTTCCGCTAAAATTTTCATTCTGAGGCAGAGGTTCAATGGATTTTTTTTTGAGATTTTTCTGCCACAGAATTCTGGAAATCTAGAGTTTCCACTGCAATACCTAACGCCAACGGTAGACAGTAAACATTCCAAGAATATTATTCAATGCTTCGTGAGCTGCACTGAAGGGTTGATTAATATACTGAAATTCAAAAGTACCCATCGAAGAAATCTTCAGCTGTAGTGTAAAGAATCTCTGGATATTAAAGTTAACAATCTTCCACGTCTTTGGGCTCTTCCATTTTAAATTTGTATTGACACCCGTTAATGAAGATGTCACGTGTCAGGGAAGCCACAATGCTCTCTGGAATGTTATCGGCTGCACAGAGAAAACTCAAAAAGAAAATGAGTCCGTAATAGATTATGAAATAAATAAATGTCCAATCCAAGCTGGTTGTTAATGAGCTATTTCTTTTTGTATACCTAATCTGATATCTGGATTCTTTCTTTCCTATAGTATTAATGAGCTCATAATATGAAGAAAATAATATGGACCATGGCACGGTAATATACCTTTGGCTAAGTCCAAGAGATCTTGTTCTGAGATACAAACCCGGTGAAGAGTTCCAATCTTCTCCCAAATTGCTGCACGCTCATGTGTGAGGAAATTTTTGGGTGGTTTGATACGCACACTTTTGTTCCCAACGTCTTCCACACTCTTTATAGTGTATGTGTTCATGTCTTCTCGAGTCACAATCACAAGGTATGTTGTTATTAACACTTTTATAAAATTTACAAATTTATAAAATTTATAAATAGCGATGGCATTGTTTTTTTGGGTGGTAAATGGTGTAAATATTAAACAAGCAGTGAATGGAATGTAAACACAATACAAAGAAGAAAAAATACAATAGACACAATTTTATCATGGTTCGGCAATTTGCCTATGTTCACATTAGAATCAGGGAATTCTAATATTAACAAATATCCAATCTACAATGATACAATCCAATCAATAATGAATACATGACTATACAACCATTTATAAAGAGCTCTTTTAGATACGAAGAGAAGAGGGAAATGAACAGTCATGTGATCGTTGGGCTTCATATCCCAACAATCTCTCACGTGAAGTCCAATCGGCACAACCATGCAGTGTGGCATCCTCTGCTTCCTATTTCAAATTTCAGAGAATAACGAGACCTTGAGAAGATCTCAACTTCGCCAGACTTTGTTCCAGCACACTCCAAATGAGCCTTCTCCAAATCAAATCGAAGTCAAATATATCATCTTCGTTGATACTTGCGTATCATACCTTCTAACAGTAGAAAGTGCATTGCAATGTTCGACAACTGAAGAACATACAGGACTAGTTGGGCTACAAATGGTAGCACCAAGCTCCATAATTGCTTGGTTTTGATGACCCGGTCTCTTTGGGTCAACAAGTTGGCCTGCAAGCTCCCAGATGCGTTTGATGGTCATAGGTAGTTTAGGGTTTGCAGATATAGCTTTCAGTCTGCAAACCACCCGAATTACATACTGGCACACCCTGCTTGAAAGAAATTGAAGCAAAGGCCCTAGCTGTATAATCACCGATACCAGGTACTTTTTTCAAACCTTCCAATGTGCGGGGGAATACACCTCCCTGATTTCCTACATTCTCTTTTGCTCCCTCCAACAGATAGCGAGCACGGTGATAGTAACCCAGCCCAGACCACATTTCGTTAACCTCCTCTTGAGAAACCTCGGCAAGATCACGAAACGTAGGCCATTTGTCCATCCAACTAGTGTAGTAATCTACCACAACACCTACCACGCTTATTTGTGGCGAGCGACCAAGAAATAAGCCTTTATCAAAAGACCGATTCATGCCCTCTGCTAAGCTGTGTAAACCATCAACATGAAGGGACGACTGGTGAATAAACAAATCCTCACCAGTGGTGTCCTTACCACCGTCGTTGTAGATTTGGTTAACATCCTCAATGCTAAATATTCCTTGCACTTCAAACGCAAACCTGCGGCTTACCCCAAACTCGCCGCTAGTTTCATGTGCTTGAATGGAAGAGTGACCACGTCCTCCAAAAACAACGCTAGGGGAACATTCTGTCCTAATCACTGCATTTTCAGCATGGTTCTCTCCTAACATTCGTGACTGCAGGAATTCATAGTGTGCCGTGGTTTGCAAATCTTGTGGACAATAGACTCCCACCATGCTTGCCCTGCCGCGGTCAATATGTTGTGTGGTGTCCCTATTTTGATATTCATGCAGGGGAGTGTTATGCGAGCAGTAAAAAATATCCCTGGTCCCCGAGCTGTCAATGGTTCGTGCGGTGTTATCTTTAACTTCTAGCAAAGGCTCCGGTGAGGTTTCATTCACAGGCCAACAAAATTTTGTCCCCCTTTTAAGCTTAACAATGTCAACATATCCAATGCTTCTACCGCCATGGCCTCCACAACAATTTCCGCACTCAGATCTCTCACGGCCACCACCGTCGTAGCCGGTTTTGGACTGGGCTTGATTTATGGTGATATTCCTCCCGTCTAACTCCTTGTTGTTCATGGCCTTGATGGCGTCCATCATCGCCTGCTCATTGCTTAAGGTCACGAAGCCAAATCTACGGGACCTTCCAGTTTCGCAGTCGCTTACTATCTTGGACTCAAGAACTTCGCCGAATGGGCTTAAGGCGTCATCAATACCTAGAGTTATTTCATCTCCCTTATTGTCATGAGAAATGAAATGATCTTGAAGCTCAACATTAAAAGTCTCATCTTGAAAATTGTCTTCCATAGGCGTCCTTTCATCTTCCTTCAACTCTAACGAACACATAACAGGCTGCAACTCTTCGTCTCTCACAGACTTTCATTCTTCGGTAGCAGGTGCTTCTTTGTTAGGATTGCACTCTGAAGAATAATACAACTACAATATCTTGTGAATTTTGGAGGCAAAATCATTAGAATCATCAAGACTAAAGCCAGAAGTAAAGAAAGCCATTTTATAATAGACCATCTTCAGGTCCTTAACAGACTTACCAGTCTTGTCTGCCTTTACCCTCTTCCGCAATTCTTTCATGGTGACTTTCTTATGTTGCACACCACCCGTGCGCTCAAGAATTTCATAAAGCTCAAATCTGAGAGCTTCTAAATCATCTTTTGGTTCAGCTTTAGGCTTATCTTCCCAGCCATCCCACCAATGCACATGGCGAATTCTTTTTCCTTTTGCAGGCCGAACATCATTCTCTACTGAGCCTAAATTTCCAAGAAATTCATGGATGATAAAATCAACTCCATCTTCTTCCATCTCTGCTCAACCTCACCTATGCTCTAATACCAATTGTAAATATTAAACAAGCAGTGAAACAGAATGTAGACACAATACAAAGAAGACAAAATACAATAGACACAATTTTATCGTGGTTTGGCAATTTGCCTATGTCCACACTACAAGAAAGGAATTCTAATATTAACACATATCCAATCTACAATGATACAATCCAATCATTAATGAATACATGACTATACAACCATTTATAAAGAGATTTTCTAGATACGAAGAGAAGAGGAAAATGAATGGTCATGTGACCGTTGGGATCCAAATCCCAACAAATGGAATTATGATGTTGTTATCAATGTTCAATTGTATAGTTTTGAGACAAATTCATTGAATCATGTTTTATGAGTAGTGGCTCACAAGAACCCATCTCTTATGAGAATGAATGATAAACTTAACACTCATTACATCTAGGTGATGCTCACAGAATTCAAGCATTGGGCCGTTTTCAGAGGTAACCCAACAGAATACTACTCCAACTCAAATACACTTAACCATAGAATTTCTTACAAGATTAAACTTACTTAACTTGCTACCCAATTTACAAAACCTTTAATAAATATTTTGTGGTGAAGATTAAAAAAAAAAAGATATTATTCTGTATCAGTTTCCAATATAATATTATTTAACATCTTTCCCTTGATATTCCATCTCTATAGATTTCAAACTGGTCTTGAGGAGTAGGAAGCTCAGAGGGATGGGTATCATAAAAGTAAGGCTACCCAGCATTGGAATTACGGCAGATCATGTAAGTGTATGGAATGTTGGTTGCCTCTATTGCCCTTCGAATAAGTCTCCTTTCTTGTTAAAAGCCTAGCCAAGGCTCCACTGGATTGGCTCTGTTTGTAACATCTCCAAATTAATCTCAAGGAAGAAACCTCTCCATCAAAGAAATTTATACAGCTAAGAAGCATTCAAAGAAATAATGTTTGGGTCCTAAGTCCTGACTTTAACCATCCCAAGTTGTTTAATGGCATCTACAATCTTGAGCTGATCTGTAAGTTGAGCGCCGCCTACAACAGAAATGACAACATCAACTTAAATCTCTTAAATCTTCCTGCAGAACAAATATATACGTTAATAAAACCCATTACAAATTGCATAAGACCCATTACAGAACACAGAGACATTAATAAAACCTATTTCAGAATGTGTAAGACCCATTACAACACTTATAAGACAGCTGTTCATCTCAACCAAATTTGATCCATTAATATGAAGATTGACGGAACAACCCTTCTTAGCATAATTTCTAAATATCCAACTTAACAACAAGACAGTCAAAACATGATTGATTGTAAACTGGTCGCTATCTAACACGAAAGCAAACAATTGCAATAATAATTACGAAGGACAAACCAGCCAAGCTTAATTGTATATTGTAAACCCATATGACCAATCAAAACATTCTATACCCTTTATAAGAACAATACTCTAAACAAGTATAGACACTTAATTACTGTCTCTTACATATCACTCTGCCCAAGACTACAAAAAATCATTTATCTAGAACATAATTAATTGTGACATACATAGACAATGCTAGCACCAGAATCTTTCAATTCACGGAAGCATTTTTCTTTGGCTGAATCAGAGGCAGTGATGGGTCTTATAAGAGCTCAAGTAAGATGGCCTGCATTTACAGCTGCAAGCGCAACAAAGCGACCAATATAACCAGTGGCTCCAATCATTAGTATTTTACTTTTCTCTTCCTTCACAATATGCTCATACGAAGGAGTCTCACAAATGGAGGCCACCGTTGAGACTGAATTTCCCTCCAATATTTGAGTATGAAGGCAGATATCGAAACAAGGAAGGAATGCAGCAGCACTTGCAGCCATTTTCATTTCAAAAAAGCTGAACAACTCTTACCCAACTCAAGAATTTGGAGGAAATAAGTTGGCGAGGGCAAAGCATGCAAACACGCAATATTTATATAGTAGATTGCTCCAAGAGAACTACTCAATATTTTTACTATCATGATTTAGACAACCTGGATGATTTACTGTTGATTGGCAGGTTAGACTACACGTTTTTTCACAAAACAAAATACAAGTGAGTACTAAATGTTCCTGGAGTTTTCAGCCTTGCCCAATATATCATATACTCAAATTTTTAAACCATTTTTTCCTCATAGTAGAAATTGAGAGAGTGATGGAGATCTCCTAATATATTTTTGACAGCACTATTAATTCTCATTGGCAGCTGTTATTGACTTTGGCCTCCTTTCTAGAATACTTGTTGTCTTTCTTGAATACTTGCTGTCTTTCTTGACTATTGAGTCCCATATTAAATATATGGTTGTGTATATTTATGTTTGTAGTTGATAGCTGTAGGTCTTTAATATTATGGTTGTAATATTGGTGAATATGGTTGAACACCATAATGTAACCTCTCTTTCAATTGTCTATATAATGGATGCCCTTGCTCTTATTTCTCTAAGGCAATTTGGGCTTTTGCATATTTCTTTGTTTTATGATCAGCAGATCATTGATTCAGTTGCCTTCATTTGGTATCAGAGCCAAGTTGAGAA
>MU228539.1:1845773-1860003 GCA_018584345.1 Thuja plicata
GTTTGTAGTTGATAGTTGTAGGTCTTTAATATTATGGTTGTAATATTGGTGAATATGGTTGAACGCCATAATGTAACCTCTCTTTCAATTTTCTATATAATGGATGCCCTTGCTCTTATTTCTCTAATGCAATTTGGGCTTTTGCATATTTCTTTGTTTTATGATCAGCAGATCATTAATTCAGTTGCCTTCAATTTTAATGTATTAATATTGTAGTTCAAATATATTTTAATATTTTATATACTTTTTTCAAATTATTGGATCATTTTAGTAGGTTAAAATATATTTTAACATTTTGTATAGTTCTTTATTATTGGAGATGTTTAATGAGTTATTATTGTAGTTACTATTTTTGTAACCATTTCAAAGTTGTATTAAGGGTAGATAGAAGAGGTGCACTGTGGTGTGTAATGAGTACATCAAAGAGGTGTGGAAGGTCATTTTGGAAAATTTTGGTTTACGTTTTGCATAAATTTGTGTACTTATGACTACAGTTATAGCAAGATAGAGATATAAGAAAATATAGAGAGGGGAGAGAGAAAGAGACATATGGAAAGATCTCTCTCTCTCTCTCTCTCTCTCTCTCTCTCTCTCTCACAGACACACACACACACAGAAAACAAGAAAGAAAAGGAAGGAACACAAGAAGAAAACAAAGGGAAACAATGAAAACGTGCAAAAAAACTGACAAAGCCAAAACAAAGAAGAGGGNGAAGAAACACCAAAATTGAAAAGTTGGGGTATATTATACAAGGCATAATACCAAGAAAAATGTAAAATATGATAATAGAAAAGGTTACACATTTAGCTACAAACCAACAATGTCAATTCTATAAAAAATATGAGCAATATGTATACTTAAAAATTAAAATTCCACCAAACTAAGCTTCTTGATCTCTCACTATCCACATACTAGATGTGCAACTAGATTAACCAAAAGCACAATAGACTAAGCTACATGCACAACTAGATTGACCAAAAACATAGTAGAGTAAGCCAGATGGATGAAATGATAAATCAAAGGCATGGAAAGATAAACCACATGAACAATAGAATTGACCAAAATCATTGCAAACTAAAGAAAATGGAAAAAAAGTCATTCTAAAAGTACAGATCTAAGGCTTAAAATTGATGTAGCACACAACTCTATGTTAATGATAAAACTCAATTACAAGACAAATAAACACAGATTTTGAACCTTCAATATCTTTCAATCGTTACTGACCTCCTCTACAATTCTCTGTAAACTCTTAAAAAAACAAAAACCTAAAAAATCAAGGAAATTCAAAAATTACCCTTTTCGGCAGTTTTTTCCCAAAGTTGTTTTTTGCCATTTTTTGTAATTTTCAAAACAACACCTAAAAAGATGATATTTTTTCTAAACATACCCTTGACTAAGTTAGAAAGAATTGCCAACTAATATCCGAGATTAGAAACATAAATTCAGATTTATTACAAAATAGACTTTCTAAAAACTAGGAAAAAAACACTAAAAGCATATTTTGGAGCCATAAATGAAACTTTCAGCTCCTGAAAATGTGCCAAAATGAACTCCTAATTGATCTATGTTCAATGGAAAAACCTATGCCACCTCCTTATGCATGCACCCATAAAATTTGAGCAAAAACCAAGATCCGAGTCAAAAGTTATGACCTCCAGAAGTTAATATTTGTATTATCATGATTTAGACAACCTGGGAAAAGCATGCAAACACGCAATACTTATATAGTATGTTGCTCCAAGAGAACTACTCAATATTTTTACTATCATGATTTAGACAACATGGATGATTTACTGTTAATTGGTAGGTTAGACTACACGTTTTTTCACAAAACAAAATACAAGTGAGTACTAAATGTTCCTGGAGTTTCCAGCCTTGCCCAATATATCATATACTCAAATCTTTAAACCTTTTTTTCCTCAGAGTAGAAATTGAGAAACTTATGGAGATCTTCTAATATATTTTAATATATTAATATTGTAGTTCAAATATATTTTAATATTTTATATACTTTTTTCAAACTATTGGATCATTTTAGTAGGTTCAAATACATTTGAACATTTTGTATAGTTCTTTATTCGTGGAGATGTTTAATGAGTTATTATTGTAGTTATTATTTTTGTAACCATTTCAAAGTTGTATTAAAGGTAGATAGAGGAGGTGCATCGTGGTGTGTAATGAGTACATCAAAGAGGTGTGGAAGGTCATTTTAGAAAATTTTGGTCTACCTTTTGCATAAATTTGTGTACTTATGAATAGAGTTATAGCAAGATAGAGATATAAGAAAATATAGAGAGGGGAGAGAGAAAGAGACATATGGAAATCTCTCTCTCTCTCTCTCTCTCACACACACACACACACACAACAAGAAGGAAAAGGAAGGAACACAGGGATAAAGTAAAGGGAAACAACAAAAACGTGCAAAAAAATGACAAAACCAAAACAAGGAAGAGCGAGGGGGGAAACTCCAAAATTGAAAAGTTGGGGGATATTATACATGGCATAATACCAAGAAAAATATAAAATATGATAATAGAAAAGGTTACAGATTTAGCTACAGACCAACAATATTAATATCTATCAGAAATATGAGCAATATGTATATTTACAAATTAAAAATCCACCAAAGCAAGCTTCTTAATCTCTCACTATCCACATACTAGATGTGAAACTAGATTAACAAAAAGCACAATAGACTAAGGTACATGTGAAACTAGTGCTTGGCCAGACAATCATCTTAGAAACACATAGCATTGGACTGCTCTTTCAAGATTGGACACCCTAAATGGCTACTAAGTAGATTATTTAGTCTCATTTAATTATCGACCAGGGATGTAAACTTGGAATGGTGTTTGCAAAGTATATGCTTCAAACTTCCTTGATTCTCATGGCTAAACCTATGGAATTGAAATACATTACGCTTCAGGAATCTATACTATCTCAATTGAATGCAATTATGCTAAGAAAATAGTAATCACGAGTAGGGGTTACTTTTCTCGCCTATGCTGCAGGAACAGTGCACTAGTTCTGTTACTAGTGGCTACAGGAACAGCAGAGTTCTATCTACTTCTTAATGAGAAAAGAAATAAATTCTATTCTAATAAAATGATTCACTCACCAAGTGGACCCCCTTGGATGAGTGAATAGAAATGCAATTACGATAAGAGACTGAAACTCAAATTCTGCACTCTATTCATTCATGGAGGAAATATACTTGGAAAATAAATAGTGCTACAATGTCAAATTCTATTCCAGAAATTACATCAATTAAATCTCTGCTTCTCTTATGGAACTACATAATTCCACTTATTTAAGGAGGAACTACACTACAACCTAAATCTAGGATCACTCCATTAATGAGGATCACTAATGGATACATGGTGCCCATAACAGAAATCTTGAACAACAATAGTAGGTCTTCAAGTTCTTCCCAAAATGTAGCATGCAGTGGTTCTAGATATGCGCACAGTGTCTTCTCAGGAACTAAACTGACTTGTTCCTCCATGAGAGTTCTGCAAAACGCCCATCTTTAACCACTTTACTTAATTCCTTGCTTTATGCTGGCACTTCTGAAGGTAACGACTGTTATTTGACCCTTTCAACACCATGCTGGAATTCTTGAATGTGCCATAACTTGACTCCTACAAAATGGTTAGTATACATAACTTCCGACGCATAAATATATTTTATCATTTAATACTAAGAAAGAAGTGTGACATTTCATTCAATATTCTTGCACAACATTCGGCTACAGGAAGGAGACTACCCATTAACATAGCATAGGGAAAAGGACTATCTATTCATCATGCAATCACTTATATTCTGCAACTTCTATGCATCAGTTTCAAGCAAAATACATTATATTTTTACCATCCATTTTACCTACTTATGTCCTTACATACAAAATATATAAAAACCATAAGTTTAAAGTCTTGTTCTTTGAAAACAAAATGCTCAAAAAGGAAAGTAAACACATGGAAAAGATGGCCTTTTGAGAGGCTCATCATTCCCCCCCAACTGCACTGTTATTAGTCCCCAACAATCATGAAATTCTGGATATTGGCTCTAAGCCTCAGGTCACTGGCGGTCTTCTCCCCTGGTTCATCAACAACATGATTGAATTATCCATGGCTTTACTAAAGTTTTTCCCACCTCTGTCTTTCCTTAACCATATCATGCTCTTCTGCGATCTCATTTACTGCCAACAACGGCTGCAGGAAGATTGGAGGTTGAAACCGTAAGGGCATCCAATAATGTAGCTTTGTGCGGCCCCACTTTATAAACCATGGAACATGGCGAGTAGCAAGGGTTAAATTTTGTGGAGAATGGGGCTCCCTGATTTTTAAGTCATGGGGCATCCTCATCCACTGCTGCCTGCAAGTTGCAATTACAACCTCAACATCTTGTGAAGAATGTTGTTCCCAATCTGCATACCCCTGTTCTCTGACTAGAAAAACCTTGCAAGACCCACTAGGGTTCATTGTGATTGAGATCCAATCAAGGAATGTCCACCTAGAGCTTTGAACTTCAAGCCTCATCATAAGGGGTGTGTCAACCTCACTGCTTCGATATGGGAGAGCCTGATGCTCTCTGCTGATCTCATTTTGAATCCAGGACATAACTGCCCTCAACTGCACATCTCCTACATTGAGAAGTGAATTCCATTCTCTATTGTCAGGCACAACTAGATTGTGTAGATATAACTCATATAATAGATTCTTGATGGGCACAGGTGCTAACCGGAAGGCATCATAGAATTTGTGAGGTGTAGTAATGGAAGGATTTAATCCCTCAACAATCCTCGTCAACTGAAAATTAACAAATTGTTCTTTAAGTAACAATTCATAAACTGGAGAAGGTGACCTACATGCCATTGCTGCAGGAATCAACTCTGTGATCTGCTCAATTCTCCTCTCCAATACTGCAATCTGATTTGTTTTCTGCTCAAGCTGACAAGCCTGCTCCTCAATTATCCTTTTTAATTTTTTTGTCCCCAGTTCCCATTGTGACTTTTCCCGGGTGATATTTCAGTACAAACTTAATCCTGCTGCTAATGGTGTAGATAAATCTGAGGGTGGCATGGGTCCTTATTGAAGGACATTAATCCACTCAAATGCAGCTTGAGGGATCTTTACTTTCTCCACATTAGTGAAAGTAGCTCCTTTCCCCTTGTCACAAGTGACAAGGGTTTTTATCAAATCATTCACTTCGAATGATTCAGCTGCCTTGGCTAATGTACCCAATCTGTCCTTTCTCAACTGCTCAAACACTTCCTCTATAATGTCCTCATTCACTATAGGAAATTTATCAGGAGGAAGATTCTCTAAACTGTCATCAGAATCTTGACCACAATTATTGAAAAATCCCTCTATTTCTATAGAATCCTTATCACTTTCCACAAGGATGAATTCAAATTATGGATCATCTTGAACTTCCTCATCCACAACGTGGGCTAGGGTATCACCATCTGCTCTGTTTGAAGCCATTGCCTCCGAAGAGGAATTTTCTGCAGACTCAGAGGATTCAACATTTATAATTGAATCAGGGGTTTTTCTTTCTTTACTAGTACTTGAAGAAAGTCTAGGACTCTTCCTCACAGGGGTTTGAGAAGAGATCATAGGTTCCTTGCATTTCTTTTTGGTGGAGGACACCTCCCCTGTAATGGCTATAGGAGGTTCTTCTAGTGTTGCCTCCTTGGAAGAAGGCAAGGGTTCCTCGGGCATCTAATTCATATTCTCATTATCAAATGGTTTTTGTTTTGGAGTCATTTCCTCTGTATCTATGGTTTTATATTTTCCTTTTATAACAGTAGACCTAGTTTCTTCAGACAGTGAAGTGTCAGGAGCGGCAACAACTTTTTTAGTTTTTCTTTCCTTATTATTAGAAACGGGAGTGTTATCATTGCAGGATCTTTTCCTAGATAGGATAGGTCTAGAAGAGGATGCTTCCGGAATGGGTTATGTTTTATGGATTACTTTGCGAACCCTTGTTTCCATATTAACCCTACTACCTACACCCTAGCCTCTCAGACCAACCACCTAGATGCTAAATCTTCCATAGCCAAGAATTCCTCCCAAGTCCCAATTGACTGTTTAATTAACTCCCTTTCTATAACTAACTTAATTAAACAATGACGGGAAATGGATTGTGCTTTCCCTCACTGAACAAGAGATGCCTACTTTTTCAAAATATTAAAAAGAAAGCTAGGTAAGTCTACTAGCCTATTTTCATGGCAGAGGGCGCTCAGAATCTTGAAGTGAATTTCATGCAGGTACTTGTAACGTCCCTCACAGGTGAAGTAAGATATTAAAAATGTGGTTGGCTACAAAAACTCCATAGGTAATGACATTCTTGCAGTGCCCTGCTTCTTATCAATCTCCAACTGTGGGTCACTATGCAAGGTAAATTGTGTCGTATCTGAGTGCAAGTCAATGTCCTTTGTCCACTTTTCCCCTTCCTGTGGTAGCTTTGTAACCTCTGCCATGATATCTTTTGAAAATTCAACCCTCAGACCTTTCACTACTGCAAACCCATTGTTCAAAGTATTCATAAATTGAAAAGTAATTTCGTCATCGAAGCCATTAAGGCTTAAGCAATAGTCTAGCCATCCCCATTTCAGAAACAACTCACAGGTAGCCAGGTCCCCAAGTAACACTTGATGATCCATGCGCTCGTGCCTCTGAAGGTCTCCACCCACTACAAATGATAAAGGAAATAGCTCTGTAGGATATGCTCAGTTGCTACAGAAAATTTGAAAAATGCTTGGCTTTCCTATGGACGCAAGATGTTTTTGTTTTGATTTCTGAGAAAAACTGAAGTACAGAATAGTATTTAATTTTAAGCAAGAAAGAATTACTTCAAATGATTTTCATAAATGCATTCATGTGTGTTAAGGTTCTCCACCCGAACATGTCACAAAATTTCAGTTATTAAGTAATCCTTACTTTAATTTTCTTTCAAATCAACTTTTAAATCATGATGACTTAACCACTGAGTGACAGATGAGCTCCCACATGATGGCAGTCACCATGAAAAGACAAGAAAGAAATAATTTTTTTTCCTTTTCGCTTCCTAAAATCAATTTGGAAGTATTGAAACAATCATGAATTAAATAACTAACCCCTCCCCCCAACTAGGTATAAGGCATGGGTCCCACCAGGCCGGTGCGTGCAAGAATAGAAAAATAAAAGTACACTCATTTCAAAATAATAAATGAATAAAATAATTTATGTGCAAAAGCATGTGTTACTAACCTAATGTGCTGCAAGAAGAGTGTAATGCTAGGCGACATGCATTGATGGAGTGATGCTACGGTGCGGACACGTGGAAGAGAGAAAGGTGATTCAGATTTTTATTACGAAGAAAGAAAATCACGGAAGTGAAGTGTTTATTATGGAAGCTGGAATAAAATCACAACTTGGCAGAAATTTGGGTGGAAGACCCAGATGCATCTGCTATAGGAAGGACACTGTCTGAGTTCTGCTGGAACTACTGCAGGAAGTCCTAACGACTCGTAGGCTTGTGGTATATCTTTAAGTGATGCTCGTTGACAAGGAGTTTGAATCTAACATGATCAATTGTAGAGAGCTGAACAAAACCATTATCAAATACTGAAACTATTTCATAGGGCCCTAACCAATGGGTTTGAAATTTTCTAGGAGTATGCTGATATTGTGAATCATAGAGCAATGCCCAATTTCCAATGGAAAACTTTTTATCTTTTATGAATCTGTCATGCCACTTCTTTCGCTGCTTTTGTATCAGTTCTGTGTTATGAAGTGCAGATTTCCTGTATTCATCCAATCCATTGAGCTTCAGGAGCTTGTCCTCTTGTGCTTTGTTCAGGTTAATATCCAATTCCAATGTTGTCCTGAGAGTCTTATGGTGAAACTCGATAGGCATGGATGCAGATTTCCCATAGACCAACTCAAAAGGAGTGAATCCAGTAGTGGTTTTCCAAGTTGTGTGGTAAGCCCAGATGGCTTCAGGAAGTCGAGTAGCCTAATCTTCTTTGTGAATGGCTACTATTTTTTTCAGAATGGCCTCTATCTCCCGGTTTGTGATCTCAGCCTATCCATTGGCCTGACGATGGTATGGTGAAGATTTACCATGCCTCACTATGTACTCTCTCATCAATTCAATAATAAGGTTAGAGGTTAACTGTGCCCCTTGATCTGTTACTATTTCTCGAGGCACTCCAAACCTAGTGAAAATAAATTCATACAAAAACTCTGCTACTTTATGGTCCCTTGCATGCCTCATTGCTTTTTCTTCAACCCATTTTGTGGCGTAATCAGTGCATACTAAGATATAAGACTTACCATGTGAAGATGGCTCAATGGGGCCGACAAATTCGATGCCCCACTTGTCAAATGGTGTTACCACCCTCTGAGGCTATAGGGGCATTTCATTAGTCTTTATGGGACATCCCATCCTTTGGCATCGATCACAGTGCCAGGTATGCTTAGTGCCATCTTTGTGTATTGTAGGCCAATAATAACCGGTTGTCAATACCTTAAATGTTGTTCATTTTCTATCAAAATGGCCACCACATGGATCATCGTTGCATGCCCAAAGGATGTCATAGGTCTCATCTTAGTAGACACATCTGTGGGTGACTTGATCAGGACCTATGTAGAACATAAATCCAGATATCCATGAAAATTTAAAACTTTTCTCAGTTAGCAACCTTCATTCACGGGGTGAGAAATGAGGTGGTGCCCATCCTGTAGCAAGGTATTTTGCGATGTCAGCATACCACAGATTGTATGTTGCAAGAGAGAATAGGTGCTCATTCGGGAAGCTATCATTAATTGTTGTAGGATTATCAGGGACTTGTAATCTAGAGAGAAAATTAGCAACTATATTTTCTTTTCCTAGTTTGTCAATGATATTTATATCAAACTCCTACAAGAGGAGTAACCACCTGGCTAATCTACCAGAAATGGCCGGATTATTCATCAAGTATTTGATCACTGAGTGATCAGTATAAACAAATACTGCATAACTGGTTATGTAATGTCTGAATTTATTTAATGCATATATAATAAGGAGTTCCTTCTTAGTAACAATATAATTTAGTTCTGCACCTTGCAAATTTTTGCTGATGTCATAAATGGCATGCTCAACTATTCCTTCTTTTTGACCCAGCACTGCCCCAATTGCATAGTCAGATGCATCTGTGTGGATATGAAAGGGAAACTTCCAGTCTGGTCCTCTAAGAATAGGGGTCTTTGTCAACACATCCTTCAACTGCTGGAATGATGACTCACATTCTGTTTTCCATTCAAATTCTGCTTCTTTCTTCAATATATTATATAATGGAGTGGCAAGTTGACTGAAGTTCTGGATAAATCTCCTGTAGTAACCGGCATGACCAAGAAAACTCTAGACATCCTTCTACTTTGCTGGGGTTGGGAGTGTGACAATTACTGCAATCTTTGCAGGATCAACCTAGATACCAAAGGATGAGAGGTAGTTCCCTAAGACAACTCCCTCCTCCATCATCATGTAACACTTCTCACTATTAAGTGAGAGATTGTAGTCCTGACATATTTGAAGAACTTTTTCCAAATTAGCATAAGCCTCTTTGAATTTAGTTCCATATGCAGTAAAATCATCCATGTATATTTCAACACAATCAACAATAATGTCAGAAAAAATGCTTATTACTGCCCTCTGGAAAGTAGCAGATGCATTACATAACCCAAATGGTAAGACAAAATAAGAAAATGTTGCCCATGGACAGGTGAACATTGTCTTATCCTGGTCTTCTGGTGATATCTGGATCTGGGTGTAGCCACTGAAACCATCCAAGAATGAAAAAAGAATTTTTCCAGCAAGGTTGTCAAGTACTTGGTCAATAAAGGGCAAAGGAAAGTGATCCTTCTTGGTTGCTTTATTAAGCTCCCTATAGTCCACACAAACTCGCCATTTTCCACCTTTCTTGGGGACGATTACAAGAGGGGAGACCCATTGACTGTCAGAAATGGGATATATGAAGCTAGCTTGGAGAAGTTTTTGCAATTCAGCCTTTACTACATCTCTTAATGCATGGTTTATTCTTCTTTGAGGTTGACTAATAGGTCTAGACTCTGGACTAATATAAATCTTATGAGTACACAATTTTTGGTCAATCCCCTTCATGTCAGTATAGTCCCATGCAAAAGCTTGCTGATTCTTTTGCAAAAGATGCTCAAGGCTAGACATCTGAGATTCAGTGAGATCCTTATTGACATTCAATTCCCTACCTAAGGCAATCTGCACTCTTTTAACTTTATCCAACATAAGAACTTCTGCAAAAGAAGGTGACTTTAGTTCATGGGGTAACAAAGTATGGAGATAATTAGGTGCTACAGGAAAATTGGATGAAGACTTCTAGGGAAATATGGTTTGTAGAGAACAGTTAGGGTCATGAAATGAGGGTTCTTCTAAGCCATACTGGTTTGTAAGGATTGCTACAAGTATTTCATCCTCCTCTTGTGAGACCACGAATGGATTTCTACCAATAACCGTAAGTTGCTGCACTAAATTGGCTTCAAGGGAGGCATCTCCTAGATCTGACCAGACAACTTGGTCAAGTTTAGCTTGAGGTTTGGCTGGAGAATACAAGGTTAATTTCTTAGTATTAATACCATCAGATACATGGTCATTTTTCCTGAGCGGCATGCAATGCAAGCATCTGATGTGGCTAACCAAGGCCTTCCTAGGATTAATAGATACCCTCCTAGTGTGGCTTTTGGGGACAGAATGATGAAATCTAAGGGCTATTCTAAGGAATCTAGTGTGACAACAATATCCTCTACCATACCATCTGGTTTGACAGTTTAATTATCAGCTAATTGAAGAATAGTGGGTGCTTCCCTCAACCCAATGACACTAAGCCTTAACAACACATCCATAGTCATAACATTAATAGAGGCTCCTAGATAAACCAAGACATTCTGTATTTGTATACCATTAATGTGAATGGTAACCACAGGACTCCTTGGATCAGATTATTTAGGCATCAAGGTTTTACTAAGCATGAGATCAAAAAGTTGTCCAAGAACATGGACAATATCAGGATCTTTCTTTTTCCTACTAGGGTTCTTGATACAGACTTCTTTGATTGCTTTATTATAGATTGGAATTTCCTTGAGGGAATCTAATAATGGTATTTGGACAGTCATTTGCTTCAGTTGGTCAATCAGGTCATTTGCAATAGTATTCTCTTTAGGGGATACTAAAGGTTGGGCCAATCTCTACGGAAAAGGTGGGATTTTCTCAACTGGAATAGGTGGTGCAACAGGTGGAAAAATAGTATTTTGATTGTCAAAAGCTTCCTTAGTATCAAAAACATCAGTTATTATGAGTGCTCTTGGTGAAGTCATTGTGGTCCCTGATCTTAGGTGGATATCATTCACTTGCAGTGAATAGGATTGCTGCTTGTTATTTGGATTTAGATTTGGTTGAGCAGCAAGTTGTGGTTTCTGAGGACTGTTATTGGCTACAATAGGAGGAGGCATAATAGCTTTCTAATTATTAGGCTGATTGGGTCCCCACTGAGGTTGTTTTTTCCAATTACCATGTGGTTTCCATTGGTTATTCTGTTGTGGTTGCTGGTATGAATTATAATGCTATTGATATGGGTTAAACTGCTGCTAGTTAAGCTGATTGGGTCCCCACTGAGGTTGAAAGTTCTGGTTATAATGTGGCTACTAAAAATTTTGGTTATTCTATGGTTTTTGATTGGGCCAATGATTATTCCAATTCTATCCTTAAGGGACATAATTGTGGGGTTTTTGATTCTGCCACTGATTACTATTATTATGATTATAACCAAAATGATTTAAGGGGTCTTGAGGCATACCTTGTCTCTAAGCCCATGGTCGCCTTTGAGCCACATAAAATACATCTCCATTCTCCTCATCTATTTCCTTGCACTCGGTGGGCATTGAAGTAGTGTCCACAGATGCAATAGTTTTGCACTTATAGTTTCTTTTCTTCTCCCTGCAATGGGAGCAGAATTCAGCCAGCATAGCGTCCATGTCCTCTTTCTTCCTTCGGGCTTGCATAGTATCTATCTCATTAGATACGTCATTGATAATGTCCTTCTTGAAGTCAGACAAGAGGTTGGAAAGTTCTATCTTAGACACTCCAGAGCCATTTGTCTTTTGAGGCAAGTCCCTTAATCCTCTTCCTTTTTTTACTGTAGCCCTTGAGTAATTCATACATATGGTCTTAATCTCCACCCAATTTTTTAGGGTGATGTCACCACCAGCCATAAGGTCCAAGGCTTCTATGCTTCCTTCATTGACACTTTTGAGGAAAAGATGCTTCTGTGATTCCTCATTCAACTAGTGTTGAGCATTGCATTCCAAGTTATACATAAACCTGGAAACATAGTCTTCCAAGGTTTCATCCTCTTTTGGTGACATCTTAAAGATTTCATCTCCTTTTAAATCCCGTCCTCTAAAGTATTCTTTGTATTTTGCAAGAAACATGGTGCTCATGAAATTCCAATTTGGTACGACATTAGCTCCGAGGCTCATAAACCACCTTAGAGTGGCCTCTTTGAGAGTTGACAGAAACAACTTCATCTTATGGGCATCAATTGTGTAGTCGTAGCTCCTACAAAGGATATTGAACTCGAAGAGGAAGGTCTTGGGATCTTCAGTGATAAGTTTGTAGAATTTTGGCAATGCAGCGGCTAGAATGTTCTTCAGGTTTTGGTTACCCTGTTGAGGAGGAATTGGGAAGGGAAAGGTAGGCTGAGCCATCCTTGGAGGAGGGCCTCGTTGTTGCTATGGTGGCTATTGTAGTGGTGACTGGTATACAATAAGAGCTAATGGCTTGTCAAGATACTCATGCTCATCAAAAAGGACTTCTAGATGTAGTAATTCTTCAGAGGATGAGGGTGATGAAATTTCTCCTTGGGCATTTGCAAATGGATTTTCAAATAGGTCTTCTTCTTCACTATCTACTTAAGGTTCTTCAGAGGATATCCTCTTCAGGATCAAGGTTAAAAAGATCAAATGTTTCAGCCTGGTATTGACGAGGAAGGAATCTTTCACGAGGATCTCTTCTTATATGCATAAAATGCTTGCTTAAAATTAAATCCTAGATTATAAAAACTAGAATCATGAACACCAAAGTGGCTTGAACTAACACCATCCCCGACAGGGGCACCAAAAATGCTTGGCCAAACAATCATCTCATAAACACATAGAATTGGACTGATATTTCAGGATTGGACACCCTAAATGGCTGCTAAGTAGATTATTTAGTCTCATTTATTTATCGACCAGGGACGTAAACTTGGAATTGTGTTTGCAAAGTATATGCTTAAAACTTCCTTGATTCTCATGGCTAAACCTATGGAATTGAAATACATTATGCTTTAGGAATCTATACTATCTCAATTGAATGCAATTATGCTAAGAAAATAGTAATCACAAGTAGGGGTTACTCTGCTAGCCTATGCTGCAGGAATAGTGCACTAGTTCTGTTACTATTGGCTGCAGGAACAGTAGAGTTCTATCTACTTCTTAATGAGCAAAGAAATAACTTCTAATATAATAAAATGATTCACTCACCAAGTGGGCCCCCTTGGATGAGTGAATAGAAATGCAATTACGATAAGAGACTGAAACTCAAATTCTGCACTCTATTCATTCATGGAGGAAATATACTTGGAAAATAAACAGTGCTACAATGTCAAATTCTATTCCAGAAATTACATCAATTAACTCTTTGCTTCTCTTGTGGAACTACATAATTCCACTTATTTAAGGAGGAACTACACTACAACCTAAATCTAGGATCACTCCATTAATGAGGATCACTAATGGATACATCATGCCCATAACAGAAATCTCAAACAGCAACAGTAGGTCTTCAAGTTCTTCCCAGAATGTAGCATGCAGTGGTTCTAGATCTACGCGTGGTGTCTTCTCAAGAACTGAACTGACTCGTTCCTCCGTGAGAGTTCTGCGAAACGCCCATCTTTAACCGCTTTACTTAATTCTTTTCTTTATGTTGGCGCTTCTGAAGGTAACGGCTATCATTTGACCCTTTCAACACCATGGTGGAATTCTTGAATGTGCCATAACTTGACTCCTGGGTGATCCCACAAAACTGTGTCCCACTTTTTGGCCAACTTTGACACTGAAATGAACATTCTGAAAAAAAACTTTGCTTTCGAACATCAATTGTCATTAAACCATTAAGAATTTGAAGATGATGTAA
>MU228540.1:0-14673 GCA_018584345.1 Thuja plicata
GAGAGAGAGAGAGAGAGAGAGAGAGAGAGAGAGAGAGAGAGAGAGAGAGAGTTAGTTTCATCAGGAGTAATGATAACAGTAATGTGTATTTGAAGATTGAGAAAGATGAAAGATTATTGATTGCTAATATATTTGTAGATGATATCATTTTTGGTGGAAATGAAGAGATGAGCAGATTATTTGTAGATGAGATGAGGAAAGAATTCCAAATGTCTATGATGAGTGAGATAAAATTATTCATTGGATTGCGGGTTCAACAGATGAAGAATTATATCTACATTAGTCAATCCAAGTATGTATCTCTTTTCACAGTAGTCATAGTATTGATTTCTTCAATAGTAGAAACTTTATGATTGTAAGTATGAGGCAAGGATCTCAGGATTTTAGAAACAATCTCATTCTTGTCCAATGTTCCACCAGTGCATATGATTCCACAAACAAGTTTGGTGATCTTATTTACATGGAAGTAATGTTCTTATCTTCGCTCATCCTCAATTATTCATATTTTCCTTTCAAACTTTGTATCTTAGATTTATTCACAAACAAATCTCATTCATATGTCTCTAATTTTGTCCATACATCATGTTCAGTCTCTAATCCTTAAATTTTTGTGTACTTAGCATCTGATAAGGCACTCTTCAAAGCTTATTTTTCTCTCATATTATACTCAAATTCTTTCTTCTCATCAATAGTTGTAGTAGAAAGATCTGCAGGAGGTTTGTAATCCTTCTTTATAACAACCCAATGTTCTTCAATCAAACATATTAAGTGTGTAATCATCCAATATTTCCATATAGTATAATTCATTCCATCAAATCTTAGGCTCTCCTTCTTAAAGTTTGACATCTTAGATCTCCTTAATCGATCAAGCTTAAAAAAGAGGACACAATCTATGATACCAATTGTTATACTTTAAGGAAGCACAATAAATGTATCTCCAAATTTGTTCATTTAAAAAGAAGATAACTTGACAATCAATGTATCTCTTTTCACAGTTGTCACATTTATGATTTCTACAATAGAAACAACTTTATCATTTCAAGTATGAGCCAAGGATCTCAAGATTTTAGAAACAAATTCATTCTCATCCAATGTTCCACCAACACATCTAATTCCAGAAACAAGTTTGATGATCTTATTCACATAGGAAGTAATATTCTCATCTTCTCTCATCCTCAATGATTCATGTTTTCCTTTTAGACTTTGTAGCTTGGATTTATTCACAAACACATCTCCTTCATATAATGTCTCCAATTTTGTCCATACTTCATGTGCAGTCTCTAATCCTAAAATCTTTGTGTACTTAGCATCTTATAAGGTACTCTTCAAAGCTTCTTTTTCTCTCATATTATACTCAAATTATTTCTTCTCATCAATAGTCATATTAGAAAGATCTGCAAGAGGTTTGTAATCCTTCTTTGTAACAACCCAATGTTTTTCACTGAGACATCTCAAGTGTTTAATCATCTGATCCTTCCATATAGTATAATTTTTTCCATCAAATCTTGGACTCTCCTTCTTAAAGTTCGACATCCTAGATCTCCTCAATTAGTCAAGCTTCAAAAAGAGGACACTAGCTCCGATACCAATTGTTATACTTTAAGGAAGCACAGAAAACTGAGGGGAGGGGTGAATCATTTGTCACAATATCATCAACATTTAACCAACTTATAAACTTTAATCTCAAATCTCAATGATGAACATGAAATAAATATCATAACACAATAATCAACACATAACACCATGAGTTTTGATGTGGAAACCCTATTAGGGGAAAAACCACGATGGGGATCAAACCCACAAGATGAATGTACTATGTTAAAAGCACTATACCATGTTAGGAGTATTACAAAGGGAATGTACACACATTTAGGCACAATTCCTAGAGATCACTACTCAAATACAATAAGGATCTCAATCCCAAGGAGGGTTCATTGTCTTATAGAATTCTCTGATCTCAAACCATAAAGGACATACTATCCAAACTCACAAGCTTACAAACAAAATATCTAATATGCCAAAATAGTTCCAATCAAGTGAAATAATCTCTGCCTAAATTATAGATTCCACTCATACCTATTCTCTTTAGCATATCATATAATATTTCACATCTCTCATGATTTCACAATTACAAATGATTACATATATATACTCATTACATCAATTTATTTCAACTAGGTCGGACAGGGACCTAATTACCAAAAATTAAGTCTTTACATCTCAATACTCAATGCAATCCATTGAATGCTAGCTAAGACATAGAAATAATCAATAAAAACATCCTTGAACACACTCCAGATCCATAGATCATTCTTGACAATATGCTTCATCACCAAGTCGGCCAAGATCACATAATAACATAAATACGCCACACAACATTCACCAAATCTGATCACATAATCCAACAACATGAATAGAACATGATATAGAAACATCAGTAAACAATGTAAAATAACAAGAAATCAATACAAACATCTCTATCATAGAATCCATACACTTATCTTCTCTGTTCATCAGGAACACTAATCAAAAACCACTGTAATAAAATAAAATTAGCTTTCCAGAATCCAAATGATGTGTCACTAGTCTTGCTTCTCCCCAACTTCCTCTAGGGTCTCCTAGGTCACACTATTGACCTGCTAAGGTTCTTCCACTAACCCTATGCTCCTTAGGATTCTTATCACAAGATCCTAATCCTTTCAACTAGTGAACACCAACATGTAGAACAAAACAATCCATGCTTCTTCCTAGACCCCAAATGGTCTTTCTTGCTTGATTTTCCCAAAATGCTCCAGCTGACCAAAATCAATTAGTAAATACTCCACATAGATAAATAGGGTTTCCAAGATGTTTCTAGGATCCTTTCCACTTCGTGCAAGCATACTTTTCATTGGAACCCTAATCGAGTTCCAAGAAACACAACAAATGCTTCCCAAATAGGGTTGCAAGCAATTACGCCTATCTAGGCTCTAGATCTGCAATAACTCACAAAAAGTATTAATAAGTATGGAAAAAAGTATAGGATCTAGATACCCTTTATCAAGACACTCGATATTTTCTAGGTCTAGGGTTCTCAAGCTATGCGTACATCTCTACCTATAATCAAGGCTAAAAATCAGCGTTTCATGGCTTTCAAAACCAGTCTGACAGAAACCTTGTTCTTGTTATCAAAAATAATTCATAAAACCTTCCCATTAAAATTGGGACCTCATAACACATCAGCCTACTCCTCACCAATCTTTTATTGAAGCTATGAATTCTTTCAATCCACAAAATTGGATCTACAACTATTGGTGATCCCTAGCCATGCCTCACTGGCTCACCTAGGACATCACCTTAAAAATGGATGCCATACTTTCTAGGGCCCCTCCTTCACTATACACAATTTAAATGGAGTCACCTTCCATAATACAAGAGCTTGTACAAGTTCCATAGTGGAAAATGGACCTATGACCCCATTTGTTCACAATGCTCAATTCAGGACAGCAACAATGCAGAAAACAAAAGATTTTATAAAATCAACTAAAAATATTGAATCCAAAAAAATACCACCACAATAATTCTTAATAAAAACTAAATTAATCAAACCAAAGCTTATAGAAGTTTATTCAATCCATTAAACTATTTGATCTTCACAAAACACACAAACTGTAACTGTTATTCCAATACACAGTCCGTACACAACATGAATTCAACATGCCAACCCTTCCAAAAGATTGAGGATAGACTTATGTAGTTGACCAAGGCACTAAAAAATCAGTTTCAGACAGTTATGGAACTAATTCTATCAAATTTGCATTCTTGCAACAAATATTGTCAATGTTGTCAATGACAACTTTGACAACTTTTACAACTTTTTGGATAAGTTATCCAAACTTGGTCTAACCTTGTCCAAACTTGTCGAGACCACTAATTACGGTGTAATAACATAAAATAGGGCCTCTATCCCCTTGTTTGACTCATTTTTCATCAAAATATTAAAAACATCCTATTGGACCTAAATGGACACAAAAGTCTCTAAGGACCTAGTAAGGTATCCTCTACTAACACATTACTTAAACAAAATAGGACCTACATGTTCTCTTATTATCCTAGTGGTCTGGCTAGAACCACTACAAGACAAAACATCAAAGAAGCCCTAGGTTACATTGCATCTTCTATCCTACCTAGGTGCTCTTGCACCATACTCCCCTAAAAAGGAAAATCTATATCACTCATGTGGACAGTAGATCCTCTGAAATGCCCACCTTCTTGAAGTCTGCCTCTGCAATCCTTGAGGGATTTGACTCTAGTCTATCCTTCCACTGAATTAGGTGTTGCATGTAAAATTTATGCCTTTTAGTCTTCTTAACCCAGGATTCTAGCACTTTGGTAGCTAATATCTATGGTTTAGGAGGCAATACAGTAGCCTTAACATCCTCATTGATTCCTTTACTACCCTAACTGCTCTCATCTACCTTCCCTCTCTACTGGATTAAGTCTTGCACATTGAACACTAGAGATATGCTCAAGTTTGATGGTAAATCAATCTTATAGGCATTAGCCCCAAATTTGGCCAATATTTTGCAAGGTCCCACCCTTTTTATATGAAGCTTGGTAGGGACACCCTTCTATAGCCTTGATTTATTCAAGTGAACCATTACATAGTCACCCACCTCAAACTAAACTTCTCTCCTCTTTTCATCCACCTTGAGCTTCAAATTATGTTGACTATCTTGGATTTGCTTCTTGACTTGTTCTTGGATCTCCTTCATAGTATGGGTGAAGTCTTCAGCATGCCCACTCCTATACTCCATACTTCCAAGATCTCTGAGATCACAAACACCCCTAGGGTGCATGCCATAAACAACCTCAAATGGGATTTTTCCTATCATCCTATCTTTTTATCATTTTAAGCATATTCTACTTGGGGAATGACTACATCCCAAGTCTGCCCATACTCCTCAGTTAGGCACCTTAAAATGTTACCCAACACCCTGTTTACCACCTCAGTTTGGCCATCAGTCTGAGGGTGGTAAGCTGAACCAAAAGATAGATTGGTACCCAACCTAGTCCATAATGTCCTCCAAAAATGGCTCATAAACTTCACATCCCTATCTAATACTATGCTCAATGGAAGACCATGAATCCTCACAATCTCCTTTAAAAACAAATAGGCAATGTGGCTATCATCATTAGTAGTTTTACATGGGATGAAATGCCCCATTTTACTAACTCTATCAACAACTACATAAATGCTATCATACCCCTGCTTGGTTTTTGGTAAGCCTACAATAAAATACATACTCACACACTCCCATGGCCGGTTAGGGATTGGTAAAGGTTGATACAACCCTACATTACTCATTCCTCCTTTTTCCTTCATGAAAACAACACACTGCTCCACATATTTGGTAACATCCTTCACCAATTTTGGCCAATGGTAGAACCTTTGGACAAGCTCTAATGTCTTGTTCATACCAAAATTACCACTTAGAGATCCATTATGTTTCTCCTGTATGAGATTCATCCTCATAGATCCTCTTGGCACACACAATTGATTACCTCTAAACAAGAGTCCATTCTGCAAGGTAAACTCTGAGAATTTTTTATGAAAATGGTTTTGGAATTCAAAACATACCTTGTATGATTCCCCAAAATCCTCATCTTCCTTGTACAAGTCTCTGAAACTATCAATGCCAATACTATTTAGGTGGACTTCTTGGACTGTAAGTAACCTCCTGCTTAGTGCATCTGCAACCTTATTGAGCTGCCCCTTTTTATGATTTATAGTGAAGGTGAATGCTTGCAAGTAATCCATCCACTTCAAATGCCTATTGCTTAGTTTTTCTTGTGTATTAATGTAACTAAGGGCTTGGTTGTCAATGAACACCACAAATTCCTTAGGCAAAAGATAATGCCTCCATTTTCTCAAGGATTGAACTAAAGCATATAGTTCCAAATCATAAGAAGAATATTTATTCTTAGCCTCATTTAATTTCTCACTAAAGAAGGCAATTGGCCTACCTTATTGACTCAATACACCCCCTACTGCCATCCCACTTGCATCACATTCAATGGTGAAAAATTTCTCAAAACTTGGAAATTGTAGGATAGGTTGAGTAGCCACTTGTCTTTTCAACATCTCAAAGGATGTTTTTTCTTCCAAGGTCCACCTAAACTTAGTTTTGACCCCACTCTTAATAGTATCCAATAATGGAGCACATATCCCACTGAAGTTCCTAATAAACTTTCTATACAACTGTTTATGGCCATGAAAACTTCTTACCTCAGTGGCTGTGGTAGGTGGAGGCCAGTTTAGGATAGCAGCAACCTTGTATTGGTCCATCTTCAAAGACCCTTTGGATACTACAAATCCCAAATACACTAGTTCTTGTTTGAAGAACTCACACTTTTCAAGGTTGATAGCCAATTTATCTTCATGCAACCTCTTCGATATTGCCTCTACATGTCTGATATGCTCCTCTCTTGTCTTACTAAATGTCGCTATATCATCAAAATATACCACCAAAAACTTCCCTGTGAAGTCCTTGAGCACCTCATTTATGTGCCTCATGAATGTGCTCAGAGAATTAGAGAGGCCAAATGGCATGAAAAGCCATTCATATAAGCCATCAGTGGTCTTGAATGTCATTTTCCATTCATCACCTTCCTTCACCCTGATTTGGTGATACCGACTCTTCAAGTCCAACTTGGTAAAGTACATTTCCCCTCCTAAGAAATCCATAAGGTCCTCTATCCTAGGTATAGGGAACCTATACCTTATTGTGATCTTGTTTATAGCCCTTGAATCTATGCATAATCTCTATTTTCCTCCCTTCTTAGATGCCAAGACAATCGGGATTGCATAAGGGCTAATACTCTTCTTGATCAAGCCTTGATCCAAAAGTTCCTACAATTGTCTATCTACCTCCAAGTTTTGATCAGGAGTCAGTTTGTATGCTACTTTGTTGGGCAAAGATGCCCCTAGCACAAAGTCTATTTGGTGACTTATTACCCTCTTAGGTGGTAGGGTTGCAAGAGTGCCATCACTCACTATGTCCTTATTCTTCTCAAGCAATTCTTGCACTTCTAGTGGTAATGGCTCCTTCACTGATTTTTCTTCCTCCTTGGGTCTTAGCACAATCGCATACCCTTCACTCTCATAATCTTTGATGTCTTTCATAAATTTTTTTCCACTACACAACATCACATTAGGAGCCTTTGACTATGGTTCTTCATCTTCTAGTAAAGATTGAATTTTGAAAGTCTTTCCTCCTATCTTGAAGGTGATGGAATTCTCCTTCCCATCATATACTACCCCATTATCAAATTGCGAAGGCCTCCCAAGTAGAAAATGGAAAGCATCCATTGGTAGGATGTCACAAAGTAGTCTATCCTTGTACCCTGTAATTGAAAACTCAACCCAAGTTTTCTCATTGACCAACACACTTTGGCCTTTGTTGAGCCATGTCACTTTATAGGGATTCACATGGGGTATCTTGGCTAGCTTGAGTTTCACCATTGCCTCCTTTGAGATGATATTATCTGTGGATCCAGAGTTCATAATCACTTTACAAACATTACCAATAATTTTGCATCTGATTCTAAACAAGGCCCTCCTATGTTTGGGCTCATCCTTGATTAGTTGCCTTATCAATACTCTTATGAACATGAATTTCTCTCCAATCTCTAAATCTAAATGGTCAATCTTAGGGTTTTTGACACTTGAAGTGTCCTCATGTGCATATACTACCCTCTTATCACGGTTTGCTATAGAAGGTTTGTGAGGACATCTATAGGCTGGATGGCCTAATTGCCCACAATAATAACACTTCATGGTTGCAAAGTAAGAACTACTCCTACCTCCTCTTCCTCTGTTAGGACAAACATGATTACCCCTACCTATATTATAGCCTCCTCTTTAACTGCTTTTAGTCTACTACTTTGTCAACTTGTTCTCTCCTTGTGACCTCTTTTCACTACCTCTGCCTTGGTAACCTCCTCTTTGACCCCTTTGGTCTCTCCCTCTACCTCTATTGTTATTGTTGTTCTTGAATCTAGAATCCCCTTTCTTCTTGTTCTTCTCTTCCACCATTATAGCCAATTGATGACACTTCTGAATTGTAGTTGGTGTCCATAGGATAATATCCTCTTGGATGTTCCACTGCAATCCACCCAAGTATCTAGCCACTTTAATTGACTCCTCTTCTTGCAATTTAGACCTTAGACATAGTCTCTGGAATTCCTCAGTATATGAGGCCACATATAGGTCTTTTTGTTTCAAGTTTTGTCTCTTTCTATGGAGTTGGATTTCATAATCCCTCGGGAGATAATTCTCCTTCAACTTGGTCACCATGGCACTCTAATTTTCTATTGGTTGCTTTCCCATTCTTACCCTCTCATCTTGAAGGTATTTCCACCAAGTCAAAGCTGACCTTTTGAGTCTAGACTTAGCCACTTTAATCTTTTGGGATTCACTTATACCCTCACACTAGAAATGATTCTCTATTGCTTCAATCTAGTCCATGATTGTCTCAATATCCATCTTTCCACCAAAAAAAGGTATTCCTTCCAAAGCCTTGCCACTTAATGCTTTTATGCATTTCAAGAAAGGTTCCCCATTCAACAATGGGTATGGTTCGGGGATGAAGTCTTCCTCCTCAACCTTCTTCTTACCCCTACCACTGGTTTCAGCTTCAAAGTCTTTCTTCCTAGCAGCATCTACTAGTTCTTCCATCTTCAACCTCATTGCTTCCAAGGTACCTTCCAGGAGTCTATTTTTCTCCTTTTTCTCTTCCATGTCCTTGGCTAATTCTTCATTTGTCACCATCTTTGTAGAACCACTAGATTCCACCTATGACATACACAATCCCAAACCTTTAACTGGATCTGATACCAATCTGATGTATCACTAGTCTTGCTTCTCCCTAACTTCCTCTAGGTTCTCTTAGGTCACTCTATTGACCTACTAAGATTCTTCCAATAAACCTATGCTCCTAAGGATTCTTATCACAAGATGCTAATCCTTTCAACTAGTGAACACCAACATGTAGAACAAAACACTCCATGCTTCTTCCTAGACCCCAAATGGTCTTTCTTGCTTCATTTTCCCAAAATGCTCCAACTAACGCAAATCAATCAGTAACTAATCCATAGAGAGAAATATGGTTTCCAAGATGTTTCTAGGATCCTTTCCACCACCTGGAAGCACACTTTTCATTGGAACCCTAATCGAGTTCCAAGAAACACAACAATTGCTTCCCAAATAGGGCTACAAGCAATTAGGCCTATCTAGGCTCTATTTCTACAATAACTCAAAAAAAATCTTAATAAGTATGGAAACAAGTGTAGGATCCAGATACCCTTTATCAAGACACTATAGATTTTCTAGGTCTAGGGTTCTCAATCTGTGCATACAGCTCTGCCTATAATCAAGGCTAAAAATCAGGGTTTCATGGCTTTCAAAACTAGTCTAAAAGAAACCTTGTTCTTGCTATCAAAAATCATTCATAAAACCTCCCCATTAAAATTGGTACCTCATAACACATCACCCTACTCCTCACCAAGCTTTGATTGAAGCTGTGAATTCTTTCAATCCACCAAAATGGCTTTGCAACTATTGGTGATCCCTAGCCATGCCTCACTGGCTTGCCTAGGGAATCACCTTAGAAATGGATACCATAATTTCTAGGGCCCCTCCTTCACTGTAAACAATTTACATGGAGTCACCTTGCATAATAAAAGAGCCCGTGCAAGTGCTATGGTGGAAAATGGACCTATGACCCCATTTGTTCACAGTGCTCAATTTAGGACAGCAACAGTGCAGAAAACAAAAGATTTTATAAAAGAAAATAAAAATATTGAATCCAAAAAACTACCACCACCACAAGAAGTCTTAATAAAATCTACATTACTCAAAACAAATCTTATAGAAGTCGATTCAATCAATTAAACTATCTGATCTTCACAAAACACACAAACTGTAACTGTTATTCCAATACACTGTCTGTACACAATATGACTTCAACTTGCCAACCCTTCCAAAAGCTCAAGGATAGTCTTATGTAGTTGACCAAGGCACTAAAAAATTGGTTTCAGATAGTTATGGAACTAATTCCATCAAATTTTCATTCTTGCAACAAATGTTGTCAATGACAACATTGACAGCTTTTACAATTTTTTGGATAAGCTAACCAAACTTGGTCTAACCTTGTCCAAACTTGTCCAGACCACTAATTAGGGTGTAATAACATAAAATAGGGCCTCTAACCCATTTTTTTGACTCATTTGACATCAAAATACTAAAAATTCCCTATTATACCTAAATGGACACAAAAGTCTCTAAGGACCTATTAAGGTATCCTCTACTAACACATTACTTAAACAAAATAGGACCTACATGTCATCTTATTATCCTAGTGGTCTAGCTAGAACCACTACAAGAAAAAACATCAAATAAACCCTAGGTTATATTGCATCTTATAGCCTACCTAGGTGCTCCTACACCACCAAATCATGAACCAATCAAGCTGAGGACACACATCCATGTCTTGAACTCACCACCAGGTTAGCAATAAGAGAATTTCATAACCGATCTACAATGATCGAAATACTAAAACACTGTCACAGTCTGAACAACCAAAATACTAGTCTCTCATAAATCCATCATAACTCTCTCAAATAATCATGAGAACCTATTCCACCTGAACATGATCAAGTAAATACATCCATGAACACATTACCATCTTCAAAGCATCAGATATTTAATATAGTAAAAATACCGATCAAATCATCTAACTGAACATACCAAGAAAACTATCTTCAATAGTAGGAATATATTGACTTAAATGACAAAAAATTAATGCCAACACATATATGCACAATCTAAACAACATCCCAACATGATTTTATGATTTTCATGAACATTTTATTCCTCCCATTCATCTAATAAGATGTCTAGAATATCATCAGTTCTGGTATTTGGCTCTTGGACAATAATGCGGTCATCATGATCAAACACAACATAGTTAGCATTAACAAAACTAGGTACATAAGGTTCAATATGGTCTTTAGAAAGTAGCTCAGACTTAACTTTCACCTTTGTCCCATACCTGGTCCTAAACAACATGTAGGACCAATTTGAGGATAAATAACCTTTTATCTTGGCAGTAAAGTCTCTTGATAAACACAAGACCAAATAAGCAAGGAGATCACTAAAAAATATATCCGTTAAAATGGAGAAGTTAGGATAGGCATGAAAAGTAAGGATTTCATCCTTAACAACACCTAATCTATTAATAGTTGAATCGTCAAGCTATACTACTCCTTTCTTTAGGTGCTGGTATTTTAACCCTAATTGGTCTACTATATTTTTTTGCACAACTAAACTTATGGATCCACTATCAACCATACAATTATGAACCAACTTGTCCTCTATAAATAGAGATACATAAAATGGGGGACGATTAACATCCTTACCTAGAGGTTTTTTTTTGTCTTGAGATGTGTTTGTAAGAACAACTTTGAGAGGATCATAAACAACATTACTAGGCATTTTTCTCTCAGACAAGGCCGATTGCAACAGACTAGTTTGATCCAGAATAAATAAAGAATATCACATACTCATTGTAACATTCATCTTTATCATATTTTCTACTATATTAAAAGGAATAGTAGCTTGTACCTTTTGATGAACCTTAACTCCAATAGGGTCTTCCTACAATTGTGGCTGCTCCTTTGCAACTCCTTGAGAATTTCTTTACAAAATGTGAGACACTTGAGAAGTAGATGGTTCTATAGTCATAGCTTCTTTTCCTTTAATTTCTACTGATTGTTCAGTCTCTGGTGCTCTAGTGTTTACTGCAACTTGAGAATCATCCCTACTTACTCCATAAAACTCCTCTACTTGCCAATTTAGGGAAGCAACTTTAGTTGGAGGTGGATCTTGTTTCTATTCAGAATCTTCATTAGGTACATGCTATGAAACTAAATCATTTTGCACCATTAACACTTGATTTATAACTCCATTTGAACATGTAGTTTGATTATGAGGTTTGTTGCAAGGATAACACCACTCATATTTGCTGCAAGGTTATTCTGAGTAGGTATAGGGTGTCTAACAACATTGAGATGTGCTAGAGCATAAGGATGAAAAACACCTTTGGTTCAGGAGCTACCTAGAACCACTAAAATTGCCTTGATAAGGTTTCCTATTACCTTAATATTACTTACCTTTGTTTTTTTTTGGTAAGATTGATTTCTAGCTTGATTTTGTGGTTGGTAAGGCTATATATTATGAAATTTTTTATTCTTTAAGCTCACCAGCTCATTTCCTAAGGTCTATAATATATTTTCAATCTTTTTCTGACCTCTTTTTATCTCTTGGAGCTCCTAATAAGGACATGCAAGCGATATCTCATTATTTACAATGGCTAGTAACATTGCAACAACAAGTAAAATGGTAAAAGGTGATATTTGGAGAGGCATATTAGGGTGGCTATCTCAAAAAATAGGCATTGGTGTTCTTGGACCCATCTTTCCAACTTGGATAAGACTATTTTATGCCCTAAAAATGATACTAAAGGCTTAGGGAAGTGAAGTGTCCCCTATAGATTCTATCATTACTAAAATATCATTGTTTAAACTCTTTAGATAATACTATATAGTCAGAAAATGGAAGCACTTCCATTATAGACTTGTTTAGCCTTCTGAGTAAGTGGTTTGGGGTCATGAAAAGTGCCTTGAATGGGTTCCAGATCTAGACCTGGATTTCCCCCTTTTCTGTCCCTCTTTCCACTTCTTTCCAGCCTGATTTCTGCATTCTGGAATGTAGACCTAAGATTCTAGACTTCAAGGGAAGGGTCGACCTTTTGGGTCTATGTCAACCTCAACCTTGACCTAGGTCAAGGTTGGCCTCAACCTTGACCTAGGGTTTAAACTTTGGGGTCTTGCTGTTTCTGGATGTCGGTCTTTGCAAAATTTATTTCCCACTTCCAGGTCAACTGTTTCGGGTTCCGAAGTGTCAATTCCTAAATTATATTTAATATAGGTACTCTCCTAGGGGTAAAGGCTTTAATGGGAATTTAATTATCCTATGTTAGCCTCCTTAGAATATTGTGCCCTAGTTTCATATAAAAGGGAGCCTTCTCCTCTCTTTTCCTGTAACTCTTCTAATCATGATCAAGCATTCTCAAACTTTCTTCAAGTGCGATTCAAGAAAAATAAGGAGCAAGATTTGAAGCAAGTATTCATCCATTGTCAAGCATTCAAGCATCCATTTTCATGAAGGAGATCCATTGGAGGCCATTGAAGGATTCAAGCTACATAGTGCCCTTTTGGTGATCTCTCCATCCACCTTCTTCCAAGCCTATTCCAAATTCAAGAACCCATTCAAGACTTGGTGTTGGAGATCTACAAGCAAGAGATTGAAGACATCCTACCATTCTAAATTCTACATATTTGGTGCATACATACTTATGGAATCAAGGATTTGAATCCTCCGCAAGGACTTTTTCAAGCAAGGTGAATTTGTGCATTTACTTCGTTTATCTTTATGCAATTTCAATTACATATATTTGAGGTTAATTCCAAAACTAGGGTTTGACCAAGGAAAACCCCTCCCCCCCAACAATAAAACCTCTTTTTATTGCAGGTATAGGTTCAAAAAAGAAAATCTGAGACTAGATCTAGATACCCTTTTCGGCTTTCTTTCAGACTCCGCGAACAGATTCTCTGTTAGACCTATGCAAGTCAGGGTCAACATTATTGGGTCAAGGTTGACATTTGTGGGTCAAGGTTGACCTTTTTCATAAGATGATATCAGATCAGAAAAATATTTCTGGGTTTTGTTTGTCTCTGCGTTCTAGGTTTGGATCATACTTTAGTTTTTCCAGAAATAGAGTACAGACCTCAGAAAATAGCATTCTTTGATCTACATCATTTTAAGGTTAGTACATTTCTCCTATCCTTTTCAATTATTGTAATAAATCATATTTACTTGATAATTAATAGAATTTAAGATCCTTCTTGTTATTCTCTTTTCCAAATAGTTTATTCATTTGTGCATTAGCCCTTCATTTGGGTTGATCAACCTGGATCTTCCATTTGTGCATTTGGGAATAGAAGAGGAGCATCTTATCTTCTCCCTAATCACAATTGCAATATACAATCAATCAAATTTAATTAAATGTAAAGTAGGGTTAAGGAAATCAACATACTCTAAGAAAATCAAACAACAATTAATAAACAATCTCCTTTACCCCTTTTCACCACTTTACATTTTGGTGAACCCGCGATAGACAACTCTTTCTTTTTTGGTGTTAGATTTACATTGTTTATGTTAGATCTTGCATGTTCTTTCAATTACGTTTAAAATTAATAAATCAAAATTTGGTGTTAGTTCATTGGCATTGTATTGGTGTATGAGCTTTACTACCCCTAGTCCTACTTATAGTATCCCAGTTAGAAGAAGTCGTAGACTTATGGGTTCCTTTGATCCTGAGTCTTCCTCTCCTTTCCTTAGGATTCTTGATGATAATTTGATAACTCATGATTCCAATCCTTCGATGGAGCATAACTCTTCTCACTCATCTCATGATGAAGATGACACTTTAAGAGTTCCTCCTGAACAAGTGCAAAACCTTTCAACCAAACTTGATAAAATGGGAAATTGGCTTATCCAAGAAAACCATA
>MU228540.1:14723-31079 GCA_018584345.1 Thuja plicata
AAAACCTTTCAACCAAACTTGATAAAATGGGAAATTGGCTTATCCAAGAAAACCATAATCAAGATTCTATCCAAGCTATAGAGGCTCTTAAGAAAGTCCTCTATGATAATGATCAAGGTATTAATTTCTTGCGTAGTATTACTCATCTTGTGAATTTGAATGTTAAACCTTTAGCTCAAGAGGCTCAAGAGTCAGGATTCACACCTATTGTCACTAGTGTAGGACCTTCTTCTGTTCCTCTACCTAGTATTCCTACTTACACTCCTCCTTTGATAACAACTTCTCTCCCAAGCACACATATCCCTGTGAGTATTCCACCGATATCTTTACCTACCTCACAACCTTCATATCATAGTGTGCCTTTTACTTATACTAATCCTCTTCCAGTTGTGGTTCCTAATGTTCCATCGGTTGTGTCTTCTATTCCTGCTGCTTCTTACACTTTTCCTAGTGTTCCTAATATTGCTATGCCACATGTTTCTTCTAATGACTCTATAATTATTAGTTTGGCTCAAACTGTGTCATCTTTACAACAACAACTTGCATCTTTAACTCAATCCAAATTTATCATTTCTACATGTGACGTGGGTAGTCCTTTATCCCTAGACATCATTCGTGCTATTGACCCTCAGCAAGCCGATATGCCTCATCTTGATAATTATAATGGTAAAGGTGATCCTGTTACTCATGTTAAAACATTTCAAATCCTTTGTAGTGATTATGCTCATGACCATAGGATTTTAGCTAAATTGTTTGCTAGAACCTTTTGGAATAAGGCTTTACAATGGTATTGTTCCTTACCTCCTTATTCCATTGATTATTTTCCCAAACTTTCTAATTCCTTCATCCAACAATTTCAAAATAACATCGGGCCACAAGTGTCCTTATCTGATTTAATGCATTGTAAACAAAACATTAAGGAAAAATTGACTGATTTTATTGGTAGATTTAAGCATTTGCATGCTCAGATTTCTTATCTTGTACCTGATATTAATATTCAACATATGTTTATTTCAAATTTACAAAAGGATATTAGAGATAAGATTCTTCTTACTAAATTTACCTCCTTTCAATAATTGTGTGCAGAACTTCACCATTATCAATTACAAGTGAGTCAGTTTGAGAGCAACACTCCAATGGCTCATGTTCCCGTTGATAAGGGTGACAATGCTCCTAATCCTAATAAGTTTAAGAAACCTAACAACTATTTTAAGATTAATAAACAAAAAAATGCGGTTGTTGATCAAGTTGCGGCTACATCCAATAGTGTTTTTGCATCCACTGCTTTCTGTATGAATCATACATTTACTCCTCTATCTAAAACTTTGCATTCTATAATGAGTATGTTGTTAAGTGCTAATATGATTACCTTGCCTCCTATTCAACCTCTTCTTCCCACCATGATAGCTTCAAAATCCTTTGATTCTAAATCTTTCTGCCAATACCATCGCCAGAATGGCCATGATACTGAAAAATGTTACTCTCTAAAGCAGAAGATCCAAGACTTAATTGATTCTAAAGCTTTGTTTGTTGATAATTTTGATGGTAATGGGAATAAATCTATTTCTCCTCCTAATCAAAATCTTGAAATCTATACGAATCCTTTACCTACACATGTTACTAATACTATAGCTCAACCATCTTCTGTACACATTGTTTATGATTCAAAGATGGATGATCTTAATCACATTGTTAATCATGTGGAGAGTGTGGTGCCATCCCAACTTATGGTTCAAGATCCTTCACCTCCACTTCAACTTCCAATTCCACCTAAAACTAAAAAACAAACTAAGGATAAGCAACCTAGGGAACTTTTAATTACCTTTAATGATTCTAAAACGATTAAGGCTCCCGATGGTCCTCTTTATATCTATGCTAGGATTTCTAAGATACCTTTTCATGGTTGTCTAGTTGATCGCACATCTTTAATAAATTTTATTACTGAGGAAAATATTTTTATGAAAGGCTTACAACATGATTTTTATGATTCATCTAATGCATGGATCCAAACTTGTAATGGCTTTCTTTATCCTGCACTTGGTTCTATTAACTTACCTATTGAACTTTGTGGTAAGGTTGTAGATACTACCTTCATCATTATTCCTACTTCTGATCAATTTCAAATCAAATTTGGTTACCTTGGATAACTACTATGCATGCTATTGCTTCTCCTGTTCATAAATGTCTCAAGTTCATTCATAATGGAGAAGTTAAAACAATTAATCATAGTTTGTATATACCTTCTAGGCCTAGAGATTGTGCTACTCTTGAATTATTTTGGCCTTCATTACCTAACTCATGTCCTCCTCACCCTGATCATCTCTTTCACTCATATCAAGCTTACAAACATCACAAAAGTGATGAGTTAAGTATGCCTCAGATTGACTCCAATCTTGGTCTTTTGCCTACTCCTGCAATACCTCCTTTATCCATTACTGCTAATAATATTGATCAAATTTATACTGTTTCATTGCAACCTATTTAGAATCCTCCTATAGAACCTGTGAAGGAACCTATTGTCATTCCTCCTAGTTCTCAACATGTACCAAACAAAGTTAAATGTAAAAAATCTGCTAATGAACATCGTAAGAAGCGTAGATCTAATGCTAGAGCCAGTGCGTCTATTATTTGAAACTCATTACCTACTTTTGACCAACCCATGCCTATTGCATTAGATGTTAATATTCATAATGATGTTAAGATGAATGAGTATGATAATCCTATTCGCATCTTGGATCCTATTTCAATCAACCTTGATGAGGAGGACACTCTCAATGATTCTATTGATCTTAGTGATGAATATGAGACCATTGACCTTGATAATGATTTACCTCATATGCTTTCAACTCAATTAACAATTATACCTAGTACTAAGCATTGTGATTCTCAAGAGGATCCTTGTTTGGAACTAGCTATCATTCCTACTGTATTGGATATAGTCCCTCTTGCGAGTTGCCCACCTTCCATCAATAACATAAACCAAGATGGGGAGGGTTGACAACATGCTTGATTGGCTCATCCTTTATGGTAGCCCTTTTTATGTTTTTATGTTGTAATGTGCTTCTCCCATAATGTGTTTTCTAAATGTTTGTTAGATTCTTTTATACGACCCTTGTTACTCTGTTGGTGCAAAGTGATAAAGGAATCAAACCTATTGTACAAATTCCTCTATATGTATCTATATTCTTCTATATGTTGTTTCATGTTATGTTGTACTTGTGCTATTGTTTGTAACTATTTTTCTTGTATAATATTCTTGGATTTATGACATGGTAGCACTAATTCTTTTTGGTCTCCATGTTGTGGTCCGAAAAGATTCTTCTTCGTAACTCTTAAGTTTTCTTTCCTCCTTTTTGATTGTAGTTCTACTTTCTTTGAGGAATGATGTCAATTCATTTGCAATAATATCATATTTCTATGTACATGTTATCTTATGATCATACTAACCCCACATTAGGTAGATCCCTCTTGTGTTCTTATGTATGTTTATGTTTTATTTCCCTTGATTTGTCTTCCTTTGGGGGCATCTCGCAGTGGAAACGTAATCCGTAGAGTTGTTTATGTTTCCGTTAAAATCATTCCTCATATTAAAGTGTTAGCAATGACTTTAAAATAGGGGCATACACTCTACTCACTTTTTTTCACACACGCACATTCAAAATATTTTTCAAGACTTAAAACTTTTCCCTTTATGGATTAAAAACTAATCCTTAAATCATGGTCATTTTTTACTTTTTTAGGATCTCTTGATCCCTCTAGTTTAAATTTACACAGATCTCTTGATCCCGCCAGTTTTCAATTTACAATGTTTTTATCCCTTTAAGAATGGATCTCCCTGATGGGTTGACTAGTGAGTATCCACATTCACTAGGCAATTCAACTCCATCTTTCCAGTTACACTTTTGTGTGGTTCACAATGAGACATAAGTTCTCATTGGGCAAGATAATCACACCCTTTCTCTCTCTCCTTAACTAAGTGATGTCTCTATTATCATGATCTTAGGGTTGATAAAGACTTAAGCCCCTTGGGGGCTTGAGGATTTATTTTTCCCTTCTGATTCTAATAAGATTGTCTTTTCTGTATGTTCTCCTTTACCAAGAGTTTGTGTTGAGCTCATACTCTTGCTAAAGTGGGGGCTAAATGTATAGTCAGAAAATAAAAGCACTTCCATTATAAACTTGTTTATCCTTCTGAGTAAGTGGTTTGGGGTCATGAAAAGCACCTTGAATGGTTTCCAGATCTAGACCTGGCTTTCCCCCTATTTTGTCCCTCTTTCCACTTCTTTCTAGCCTGATTTTTGCATTCTGGACTGCAGACCTGAGATTCTGGACTTCAAGGTCAGGGTTGACCTTTTGGCTCTATGTCAACCTCAAACCTGACCTACGACAAGTTCGACCTTAACCCTGACCTAGGTCAAGGTTGACCTCGACCTTGACCTAGGGTTCAAACTTCAGGGTCTTGCAGTTTCTGGATGTCGGTCTTTGCAAAATTTATTTCCCGCTTCCAAGTCGGCTGTTTCGGGTTCTGAAGTGTCGATTCCTAAATTATATTTAATATAGGTCCTCTCCTAGGGGTAAAGGATTTAATGGGAATTTAATTATCCTATGTCAGCCTTCTTATAAGATTGTGCCCTAGTTTCATATAAAAGGGAGCCTTCTCCTCTCTTTTCCTCTAAGTCTTCTAATCGTGATCAAGCATTCTCAAAATTTCTTCAAGTGCGATTCAAGAAAAATAAGGAGCAAGATTTTAATCAATTATTATTCCATTCTCAAGCATTCAAGAATCCATTTTCATGAATGACATTCATTGGAGGCCATTGAAGGATTCAAGCTACATAGTGCCCTTCTGGTGATCTCTCCATCCACCTTCTTCCAAGCCTATTCCAAATTGAAGAACCCATTCAAGACTTGGTATTGGAGATCTACAAGAAAGAGATTGAAGACATCCTACCATTATACATTCTACATATTTGGTGCATACATACTTGTGGAATCAAGGATTCGAATCCTCCACAACGAATTTTTCAAGCAAGGTGAATTTGTGCATTTACTTTGTTTATCTTTATGCAATTTCAATTACATATATTTGAGGTTAATTCCAAAACTAGGGTTTGACCAAGGAAAACCCCTCCCCCCAATAAAAAAACCTCTTTTTCTTGTAGGTATAGGTTTAGAATAGCAGATCCGAGACCAGATCTGGATACCCTTTTTGGCTTTATTTTAGACTCTGCGAATAGATTCTTTGTCGGACCTGTGTAGGTCAGGGTCGACATTATTGGGTCAAGGTTGACATTTGTGGGTCAAGGTCAACCTTTTTCATAAGACGACATTAGATCAGAGAAATATTTCTGGGTTTTGTTCGTCTCTACGTTCCATTTCTGGATCATACTTCATTTTTTCTAGAAATAGAGTACAAACCTTAGAAAATAGAATTCTTTGATCTGCATCATTTTAAGGTTATTACATTTCTCCTATCCTTTTCAATTACTGTAATAAATCATATTTACTTGATAATTAATAGAATTTAAGATCCTTCTTGTTATTCTCTTTTCCAAATAGTTGATTCATTTGTGCATTAGCCCTTCATTTGGGTTGATCAACTTGGATCTTCCATTTGTGCATTTGGGAATAGAAGAGGAGCATCTTATCTTCTCCCTAATCACAATTGCAATATACAATCAATCAAATTCAATTAAATGTAAAGTAGGGTTAAGGAAATCAACATACTCTAAGCAAATAAAACAACAATTAATAAACAATCTCCTTTACCCCTTTTCACCACTTTACAAATACATAAAAAACTAGTCTACAAAAGGTCTTAGTATAACAGGGATTCTATTCCACATTATTTGAAAATGGGTGTTGAAATCCGTCATCTTCTCTTGAGGAACTATCTTGATTGTTGTCAATTTCTCAACCAAAGACAAGTGGTATGACTTATCCTCAGAAAAATTACTTAAATAATCTTGAAGATGGTCCCATGAATCAATAGATGCCACTACCAAGATTTTGAACCATTGCAGAGCCTTCTCTTTCAAAGATGATGCAAGTATCCTGAAAACTACATTTTATGGAGTGATATAGTGAATATTATAGAGAGTGAATACATCTCTAATATGCTAAAAAATAGTAATCTGAAGCTCTCCCATGAAATTTGGTAGACTTTTCAAAGTTGCAAGTGGGATATCATCATGCTAAGCAAGATTAAATGGGTTGCCCCCAATAAATGGGACAAAAGCAATCGGTCTTTCCATAATGTTGGTCTAAACTGGTGCAACATGTACTATAATAGGTACAAAAAATGTTGATATAGTTGTACTTGTCACTAGTAAAACAAAAGTACTTGCTAATATCAAAGTACCTGATGAAAATAGAGTACCTTCTACTGCTAGAAATGAAACAAAAGAAAATGAAGAAGTAGGTTGTTTTTTTTATTTAACTTGGTGAGGCTGAATGGCTACTCACTTCCTTCTTGGATGGTCTTCTTCTCCTCCTTGTTTCTCTTCCAGGAGGTGGTGACTAAAATATCTTTGATGAAGGTGTTCATTTTGTTTTTCTCTGTTTTCTTCTAGGTGGGGACAACTACAAATATTCAAAAGAACTAAAACTTCTAGTTTGTATCCTTCTCATAGAAAATGAGAGAACATTGGTCCCTTGCTACTTTCTTCCACAAAGTCACTAGATGTGCAAAAATTAACCTCTTACAGGTTTGCAACCTACTGGTGGAATATCAAAACCAACAAGAAGTGAAATGTATTCCAATTTTTTTTATAATAATAGTTCCACCAGGCATGCCAAAATTGTTAACTCCTAAAAATGTACACTCGCTAAGTTGCAAAACTTAGCTTTCTGGAGGAACATGGAAATACTCCTAGGTAGTGGGTTACCTACAACTTGGAGTGAATCTGCAGATAAGGAAAGATTCTAACTAGTAATTAACCTAAAATGACTTACTAAAACTAAAACATTTTAAGACGAGGGAGAAGAAATGTTAATCTGCAAATTATTGAACTGAAAATGTAAAAGGTGATGCACCAAAATTATAAGGACAATACTGTTGTACAAACATAGGGAAGCTTCGAAGACAACCTATTTCTATAACACCTCAAAATTGGCATCTTGCAAACACAACAAATTTTGTTGCATTTATCAGTTGTCTGAATCATCAAAGTCCTATTGTACTAGGCAATTCTGAGTTTCGACTGACTCAACTTGACTTAAGTGTCAAATGCAAAAATCCCTAAATCTACATTAATCACATACTATATTTAATTCCTAAAGATCGATTATAATTGGATAAATAAAGCCTATGATTGAATTAATTTAATTACAAAGTCCTAGGACTTTAATTAAATTAAATTCACCCTTTTAGCTAAATACATAAACATGAATTAAATAATATTTGATTATTAAATAAATACCCTCATTTCAATAATTGAACTTAATTATTTAAATAATTGAGAAAATGCATTTATGAGGTCATGTTTCATTTATTTAATCAAATAATCTCTCCAAAATCCTCACTTTAGTTTAGAAATGGAAACTTTGAGTTGACTATGATTTAAAAGTGCAACAAATCTATTAACTGCTTCATTCACTCAAAAAGACAACAATTGATTGTTTCTCTAAAAGGAAACTTGCTATTTTGAATTGGATTTGGAGGTGTTAACTGTTTCTCTCAAAGGAAACTTGCCATTCTAACTGGACTCTCATCCTATAAAAGAACTCTCTTATTCTCATTCAAAAGGGGAGATTGCATTATTGAAGTTTCGAATCGCTGCTACATTTTTAATTTAATATTTATGTGTTCAAGCTTTCATTTGCAATAGTTTAATACTCATTTCTAGATTAATCATGCATATCATAGTTTATTTCAAGCACTCTTAGTATAATATCATATCCATTTCTAGCTTAATATCTCATGCTTATTTCTTAGATTAATCTTGCAATCTCTCATACCTAGATTAATATTGTATCTACATTTCTAGATTAAATCCTTCATTCTTAGACCGGTCTAGGTTGTTGGATTCTCAGATTCTAAGAGCTATTCAAAAACCTCATCTAGATAGGAGGCAATAGGTTGACTCATCCAGGAATACATGATGAATAACTCCATATTAATTCTTGTGTGTGACTGATGAACAATGACCATGTTGAAGTGTATGGCTAAATTAGAGGCCCGTATTTAGCGTATACATTTCTGGCGCCCACTGTGGGGCAGAAAATTCAATTTTTGGCCTCATATTTAAATTTTTATTTCAATTATATTTTCCATCCACTTTGAGCAGAATATGATCCCACCACTGCATTTGGGTCGTCATTTCAGTTTGAAACAACTATAAACATGCCTATACCTACCCAAAACTGAATCTGTGGCAAACTTTTTTTGCATACAGGAACCGTACAACCCTCTACATGCAAATCAAGATAGATTTGATTTACTATCTTCACATAGACCAAGGTATACATGCTTATCAAGGAAAATTATTCAAATTTTTTGGCTAGTGTTTAATTGTAGTACACTTTGCTAATCCTGCTACGTTATGCTATTATCCTATTATCTTGCTACACATTACATATTCGAACATACCTCAAGCTTAGTGTCTGCACCCCAAATCATCTGTTTGTTGAAGTCCTATTAAACATGGTATTAAAAATTTTTTATTTTACTCACCCCCACGCATGTGGGATTTAACCTCTAACACTCCCCACCAACAGCCTCCCTCCGCTCACTGCCTCCACGCAACTCCCATCCCAATCTACCTGCATGGATCCTACTCTCCCTCACGCGTTGCAACACCTCCACACCTCTTCTCCTCCCCTAAAAACCTCCACTGCACAACTCTAAATCCCTCCACCCACCTCCCAAACCCTGACACAACCACCCCCCTCCTCAGCGCCACTTCACAGCCCTCCCTCGCACTCAACCCCTCTCCGCGCCTTCACACCCTTCTCTACATAGCCCTACATCTATCCTTCATTTCTTCCAGCCCTCCTCCTCCACCACGCCAACCCTTTGCATAGCCCTACCTCCACCGCCTCCCAACCCTCTGTGCAGCACCACCCAAAGGGTCAGCCACCGCCTCCAACAACCACCAAATCACCACCTATCCCCTATATTCCATGCGTTGAATTTGATGACCATCTAGCTGTCCAAAATAGGGGTTATTTTATTTCCACAATGGGCTATAGAACATCAAATTTAACATTACATTTGTATGATGTCAGCCAAGATTTGAATTTACTACCCTTCACCATTCGAGTTTTAAAATTTGCACTCTAACTTTAAACACTTATAACTTGCTCTTATTAAGTCTTTTTGTCGAGCATTTGTTTTTTGATTTGGGGTATAATTTCATAAAGATCATTGTGGTGGAGTTGGTTTCTATTTTTTATTTCTATATTTCTTATAAATTGCACATTTTGATGACTGTTCCTGCCTAATCCCATGTTTTGCAGCTTCGAGAGCCTTGTACGGGCTCATACGGTAACATTTTGGGTGCAATTTTTTTTGAAAGTGCATGATTTCTTGTCTAGTTTTTGAATATGCAATAATTTTTATGATTTTATGATTTTTATAATACTGACAAGTTTTGGGCTTTTTTGTTCTCTCGCTTATCTTGTTGATTACAACCTAACAGTGGTTTGCAGGACGTTGAAATAGAAGAATAAAAGCACAGACTACTAAAAAATCATTTTTTAGGTTGCCTTGATCGATTGAACGCTAAACATTGTTCTTGCATCTTGTTTTTATTTTAATAAAATAGGAATGCACATGCAAGAATTTTTAAAATGAACTTCTATATGGTGTTTTAGGGATGGAAATAATGTAAGGAAACTATGCTCTCGCCCTTTTGGGATGATAAAAAATACAAAAACATTATTTTCATTTTCTTATGTGTTTGAATTATCTTCTAGTTTTGTAATCCCAAGGAATTGCATGGATGTATCCTCTCCCCCCGCCTTCGCGGATCTTCGGTGAAAGAGAAATCCATACAAATCCTTTAGCGTGGCTACCTCCTGAGAGCTTTAACAAAGCCGGTGAGAGTGGATTGCCCAACCGGTAACAGGCTAAATCCAAGCCCTTCTAAACTGGTATATAAAAAATGTCATTGTGATTAATTTCATAGTGAATAGGTGTCAATTTCTCTATACCGATAGAAGATCTCCCTTAGTACCCTTGTGGTGCATAAAAACCTATAGAAATTAACTTCTGTAGGCTGGGAGGCCTCCTTAATGGGGATAAGCTATCACATGTATAGCCACCTGAACAGATGCCCTAACTAAAAACCTTTGTTGTAGTATCCAAAATACCTCTTTCTACTGGCGCGGAAGGTCAAAGACTGACTAAGATGTCCCACACTTTCATGACTCTTAGTAGAGACAATGGTCCCTTGGGAAGTCATTACCCTTGGGATTTGAAGCTTGGTGTTCTTGAGAAGTGAGTGCATTGTAAGGAGGAGCCCGTGCCTCCAAGATTCTAAGTTGTCCACTATGAGTAGGCGTGGCTGAACTTTGGTTCAAGTGGGAATTCATCAGAGATTTCCCTAGCTTACCTAGGTTGTGATGTGCTTGTTCTTCTTTTTACAACAAAAATTCTTTGTGATGTGTCTTGTGTGAGTGCAAAATCAACTCCAAACATTCAAAATAAATATCAAAACAATCAACGATTCCAAATCTATACTCTTAGGTGTTAAGCTATCGAATCTTGTTTTGAGTTTCTATATCTACTATCAAATGATGAGAATCTATTAACTTGGTGTCCAATTCTGTATTCTGTTGTTAAGGTTCTGTCCAAATTTTCACAATTTTGCATTCTCATCAACATCACTACTCATCTATCTTTGACTACAATATGTTGACAGTCTAACTCACTTGTTGTCTCAAAATCTGACTTTTCTGTGCTAGTCCAAGTGACCCATTATCTATTTCAATCTTATCATCTTTGTCTACACTATCCTTATCCTAAGTTGCAAAAGTAGGTTCGTCAACCTTAACTCAAGATCAGATTTATTGCTATCTTTGTCTCAGTTGGACATTATTTCCTTTGTCCTTTGGTCTTGGACTTAATCAGCACTTTAGATATCACTTCAACACCTATCATTCAATCAATCAATTCATCATACCTTTTCTTCAATCTTCTAAACAAGCACATCAAGACATTCTTACAATGTTTAAAAGCAAAGAAGAGATTCTAATGGCAACTTTATCAAAACAACTTGAATCTTTAAAATCTGAACTTCATGAATTGAACAAGAAGGAAAAGGATACTTAATCTGATGAATCCTCATTAAGATCAACCTATCCTTTAATATTTGATCATGATTCTCACATCTCCATACTTCCTTCCAACATGGATAAATCTTGGTATGACAATCCCATCTTTGATCAAGAACAGTTTTATGACAATCCCATCTTTGATCAAGAATGGTTTTATGATCATCCTATCTTTGATGAAGAGAATGTAGAGGAAAGTATGATAGAATCTGATGAAAGTCTTTTCTATCCGCAAAAGAAAGATATTGCAAGTCAAGAAGCATCTAATTATCCTTTAGAGAGAATCTTTACTCCTTTGGGACAATCTTATCAATCAGCATTGGAAGAACTTCTTGAGCATAATCTCATCACATTTCCTCAAGCCACAACATGTGGATTCAGATTCTTGAGTCCCTATTGTGCATATCATCAACATAACAAGCATAAAACTTCATCTTCGATGGATTTGAAACATAAAATCAAAGATCTCATAGATGATGGCATAATCAAAGTGGACAATCCTAATGAATCATCTAGTGAAGATACTAATCTCAAGCATGATCAATATCAAGAATCCATGTCTAGCAATGGTTCCCATATCACATCTACTTCCTCCACCATTCCTCTATCTCCTAAAGATTCACAACCAGACATGATCTCTATCAAGAACTGAGCCTAATGTTGACTATGTCTACCCTCAAGGACTACCTCTACAAGAGATCCAAGCTAATCAGCATATAGATGCAAGCCTTTCTCAGCCTTAAAAGATCATAGACCTAAAGCTTCCATGTGATTCAATTCTTATCATGCCTATTACAAAGGATTCTCCATTAGCGTGTCAAGAATCCCTCATGTAGATCAAAACTCCTACTTCATCCTTAGAAGTGGCTCCATGTCAAGAAGACAATCCAAAGTGTGAAGAAACCAATATTAGTAATGATCAAGATCAAGACACCATTCATCCTTATCCAATGGTCAACCAAAGTTACATATCTCAAGAGTCCCATGATGATTTTATCATCCCCTTCCATCTCTTCCAAGAACATCCTCCATCTCTGAAGCAAGATCAGGATATCCTTTCCACCATCTCTCATGAGCCTATTGAAAACCAAGAGAAAGGTACCCTTTGTACACCATCTAATGATCCTTGTCAAGATCATAGCATCCCATAATCCCCTTGTCATATTCTTCCATATCCAAAAACCATCATTCCTCTAAATCCCTTGCATAACAATAAACCCAATCAAGCTTCAGATCCTCCTATCAAGATTACTCCTATCAAAGCTACTCATGCTCCTGTTTAAATATAGATGAATTCTAAAGAGAAGAGCCTTGGTTATGTAGCTTAGTCTAAAGATGTTGATATCCCCACCACACTTTATATCCCTCCATTCAAACATAAGAATCATCCTTCTTCATCTTCTAAATTCATCCTCGGTCCTTATATCTCAAAGCTAAAACCGTCAAACCTTCCATCTATATTGGGTCCTTATATCCCTCCATCCACCATGCCTATCACTACTATCTTATCATCCACTTACCCTGTCTCCTATCAAGATCAACAAAGACATGCATCCTTGAAATCTCCCTATCAACCCATCCATATGAACCAGTCATATCGGCCCTATTCATCCATAATTCCTAAGTCTTTTGAAAGCAATTTGGATGTATAATGAAAAAATTAGAAATACAAGAATCCACTTAAATATGAAGATCACTATGACCAGTCTAATTGACATGTGACTACAAAGAGACCACAAAGGTCCACTAAGAAAAGAATAAAATCAACGAAAATATGGGTTCCTAAATCCTTCATGGAAGAATTGCATTCTCAATCATCCAAAAGAAAAGGAAAATCAAAAGCTATGTGGATTCCCAAGTCTCTTCTAAAGGACTTGGATAAAAAAATAAAAGCAAAATCTATGTGGATTACCAAGTCTCTCTTAAAAGACTTGCACAAAAAGGAAACGTCAGAGTTGGCATCCAAGCTTCCAAAGTCTTCCACTTCCGCTCCATCTAAACATCTCCCATCTTCTAACTCTATTTTGGGTCCTCATGTCCCAAACTCCATTACCTTGAATACTTCATCCATCTTAGATCCTTGTGTACCAAGATCCATATCAACTCATACATCAAAGTTTCAAGCTATTCTATCTATTTTTCCTCCATCCGTCCACTACCCTTCAAGGTGTGTGTCGATGTTGATCTTATCACCATTTCCATCTACCTCTACACAAAATTTTCAATACCCTATCCAATATCTTGCACCTTCCACCTACCCATCCATCCCATATCCTTCCATTCCTCTTATCCAATCCATCACATAATTCCTTGACTACCATCTCCCTTAACCTCCATATCAATCTTCTCTACCATCACCCTATCAGCATCTTTGAGCATACTTTTAGTGGCCTTGGCCTATTATAGCATATCCTTCAAAGGAGCACTATCTAAAGAGAAAGAAGCTTAAATTCCTCCATGGAATCAAAAGTACAAAAAAATAAAAATAAATAAAAAGTGCCTTGGTGAAAACCTGGTCAACAGGCACCTTGGTAGCAAAATTAAAGATAAATAAATTTGTCCTATGGTGAAAACCACTTCTTGCGGCACCTTGGACAAGTACCATGATGAAAACCTGGCAAACATGCATCATGCGTAATTTATCCTACTTGCACTCTTCACTTGGGGGCAAGTTCCTTCCATGTCATCCTATCCACCATATCTTACATCCAGCTAGCACGTGAGCATCCATGTTCTTCCTGTGATCTTGACAAGGCTGAGCCTATCCATGAACACTATGCCCCTTGACATTCATTATCCTTTCCATTACCCTATCTTCTTTCTCTCATCCATGGCACCCTATCATGATCTTGATTATCCCAAGCCTATCCTTCCTATCTCTGTGCAATCCTTCTATAATCAAAACATGCACTTATTCTGATCATAGCTATGTCCTATCCGAAATTGACCCCTTGGTCTTGATAAAAAAAATGAAAAAATTGTTTCTCAAAAGTCTCTTGACATGTCCATTCTTTTGGACCACATGTTTTTCACGACATCTGGTCATCATCCTATATGCTATCTAGTACCACTCCATGAGCCTACACTGCTATATTGTTTTTTCCCTAGCTTGGGTAATCTTGAGGAGACTATCTTTGAGGGTCACATTCACCCTCTTCATCCATCATCTTCTATTCACCTCATCCATCAAATTTATAATCCATTTGTAATGTTCTACACCTTGCTAGACATTAGGGGCAAACCAATGTGATCTTTCTTGAGATCGAGTAATCTCTAAAAATCTAAAAATTGGAAAAAGTCCTAAAGAAATGATCATCTTGGTGAACACCTAGCAATAGGAACTTTGATGCATCAACCAAAAAAATCTCTATTGAATATCTTTCAATGAACAAGTATTGGGGAAATCTAACCCTGACTCCTGAAGATTGAGCCTTGTTCTGGGGATAGTCTTTTGAAAGGCCATAACATATTAGGTATCTGGGAAATCTAACCCAGATTCCTGGGAGTCAACATACTCTTAGTTACCTTTATGGATTAGAATTGGTCATACTCTAGGGGCACCCTTCCTGGTCTAGGGGGCACTTTTCTACTCCTTTTTGGAATCTCTCTCACATTAGTCACCAGTGGTTCTCACTACGTCTTCCTGTTGATGCCTAGCTATTACTCACATTTCTCTACTTCAAAATCTCTATCACGTCAGTCATTGGTGGTTTCCATTGCGTCTACCTACTGTCGCCATACTGATCCATTTTTCACACACAACATATATCTATAAATCAACATTAATCTATTGAAGTTGGAGGGGTACTCCATGCTTCGTCCTAGCAATCCTTTGCTTCAGCTTGTATATAGCTTTGAGTCACTTCGTGACACTTTGGGTCCTCTAAAAACCCTCCTGACTTGACATTGATGCAGAGCCATAAGCATGGGGGAAACCAAATCGAGTTTGTCCTAGGAACATGAGTCAAGTCAGCCATTACCTAGGGACAAAAGTCCCCAATCTGATCACATATTTTCATCAGTAATCTTGTCATTCTAAAGGGAAACTCACTACTGACACAATCAATAGGTGTTTCTCGACACCATAATCAACAATGTTTCTTAACACTATCTTTGGATACAGCTATGTTTTTCAACACACATTGGATATCGCAAACATAAACAAAATCTCTTGATAGAAATCAAACACAAGGAACTCACAAGCACAACAATGTTTCTCAACACCCCTATACATATACACATCTAAAAACTTTGAAACTGATTGAAGTATGCTGAACTTCTTTTTGTATGTTGTCTGTTCTCATTGATTTTTGCTAATCTTTTTTTTGTCAACTTCTTGTTGGTGAGGTCGAAACTATCTCCTTGACTTTTATTTCTCTATTTGTTTATGCACGATCATACACATGGTTATCTTGGCTTTGAATGCCTCGATACTGGTCTACTCTTGCAACATCAACTAGAAACAATGTTCAAGTCATCTCAGATTTTGTGCCTTGATGTTTACATTAGTTTCCCATATCTAATCTGATGAAATTCATATTCATATTCTTATGGTTGCAGTGGCACCAGTAAGAATTGAATCAACTCTAATGTTCCAAAAATGCTCTATGATGAAAACTATCCAATGGGTCCAACAATCACGTCTTAGGAATTGCATCTCGCATAGGATTGCACTTTCATTCTAGCATAAGATTGCACTTTCATTCTAGACTTTCATCGCCACAACATTTTGATGGTCACTTCATTATGTTCCCCTAGATTTGTACGATAAGGGGTTCTTCTTTAGTGTTCTGGCTTCATCACGACTGCACAAGTGTTCAATCCTTGCTCTTGATCTTCATAAGTTCTTTTTCTTAGCATCTATCGTACATCATGACACCCTGCAAGAGATGTTAGTACCATATACATTTGCATTTACATATCTCCATTCACAAGTGCATTAAGATAAATCATCTGCATACATACAAATCTACATCTACATATACATGTGCATCCCATACATAGTCATAAAATCCATACATATACATGTGCATCCCATACATATTCATAAATATATATATATATATATATATATATATA
>MU228540.1:55147-66041 GCA_018584345.1 Thuja plicata
ATCTTTTAAGCTCATAATTAAATGGATATCTTATGCATGTAAATAGTTTAGATAATGTTGCTTTAGTAGCGACGTTAGGGAACCTGTGAGGACTTAAGTTGAATAAATCTTGCATTCAAGTTGTAGAGAAGTATTTTTATTTTCTTTTAGAGATATGAAGTACAATGATGAACATTATTCTAGTTAAACAAAAAAAAGTATTACTTGCATCTTATAGATATGTTATGTATTGTCCTCTTGGGTTGCCTGGTGGGGCGTTACACACAATAACCCAACATGAAGATGATCCAACACAATGTTAAGCCTTACAAAGAGTAGACACAAACTTGAACATCCTGCATGGATTTTGTCACCATATCAAGAAGTGGAGAACTTTTTTGTAACAACACCTACCTCTTTCACTATCACCAAATCAGATTAGGCCTAATTAGACTTCTTGGACAGACCAACATTAATCACCTTGAATTCTTCAACAAAAAGAAGAATTTAAGCCTCCCACTAAGTTTGAAAGCATCATTACACCTCTTTCAATGATTTTTAAAGAGACCAAAAAGGTTTCTCAACATGTTTATACTATCTTATCTATGACTATCACAAAACTGTCTTGATAGGGCCGTCTTATAATGTTTTCAAAAATTTTGTCTCACGGCCAATTTGGTTCAATTCTTACTTATTTTTACAATAAAAAATATAATAAGAAATACCAAAGCTCCTAGAAAACATCCCCCATCAACCCTACCCTTGGAGGGTAATGTCTTAATACTCCAATACATACAAACTTTCATTATTCCCTATCATCAGTAGTTTGTAACACAAAATTTAGTGATAGGGTGTCATTAAAACCTTAGAAAATGTCATCCATTAATTCTAGCACTTTGAAAGTTGCAATTTTCTCCTTTAATATGTGCTTCAGAACATTAGTTTATTATTGTGGCCTCTTTTGCATTTTGTCACAAATTATTAAGCCATCATTGTTTGGTGAAGTGATTGTTCTCCAGATGTCAAAATTTTTGTTGATGTGTTCTTTTTCTTAGTATTTTTGCTTCTATTAATCAAAATTTTAAGGCCTATGGAATATTGAAGAAATTGTATAGTAAATTACTAACCAGCTAGCGACTTGGAAGATGTGTACTTCCCATACCCACCGAGACTAGATGTCCAAGTCTTGATTGACTTGATTTTTAAGTTGAATCATGGTTCAGTGATATCCCTAGTTGGCTCAAGTAATGCTGGAAAAAGTAAATTATACAACTTTTGGCACGCTTCTGTAGAAACCCCTTGTGGCTCTAACTTTGACAAACACTGAACTGTGGTTTAATTTTTGATGTTTGACAATTTTTCAAACACTTTGTAGGCAAGCTCTGATACCAATGTAAGAACCCCTTGTGGCTTTAACTTTGACAAACACTGAACTGTGGTTTAAATCTGGATGTTTGACAATTTGTCAAACACTTTGCAGGCAAGCTCTGATACCAATGTAATATCCCTTGCAATTCTGATTTTTAGTTTCTTAACCTGAGAATTTTGTCAAACACTTTGCACAAGGAATATAATGCTATTCTCCATGCTGATTGTTTTCAATGCCAAACTAAAAGAGATATGCTTGCAAACTCCAAATGACTAACAATGGTAATGCAAATATTTTTTTATATTTTATTGGAACATATAAACACTGGTTACAAATGAGAAAATATGCATCTTTGACAATGAAACTTAAGACAATGCATGCTAAAAATTAATTCCCTTTGACTTCTATTAGGAAATTCTGATATAAATCAGTCTACAATCTCCCCAGAGCAAATTTAAAACAAACCTACCAATCCCCAAAAGAAATCTACTCTCAAAGTAATGCAAAATGTAATGGATAAAAACCTGGAATTGCTCCAAAAATCTGTAATTTACTGTTCATGGCAACACTGTAGCATTTTACTATTCATGTGACACTGTAGCGTTTTACTATTCACACGACACTGTAGCGTTTTACTATTCATGCGGCACTATAGCGTTTTACTATAGCAGTGATTAAAAATTCTGAAAAGTAACCTCTTTCAACCTGAAACAAATTGCAAACATATAACTTTGAAAACCCTTGAATAATCTGGTATTCCTCCACCAATATGCTCAAATAGAACACTTGGATGATGCCCTCCAAAATACCAAATTCAATGGATATTTCACCACCTCAAATGGTTGCAACACTGAAGAATTGACGCTCTCCAATGACTAACTGAAATAAAAAACCCTTGGCTTCTTCTCCCAAATTTATATCAAAATGCAATTGACAATTATCCCCTCCTCTACTTCACAAATGAGCCTATATTTATAATCCCTGGGTCTCCAAAGTTTCCAAAAACCATCATTAGTTAACTGTCCTTCATAATATAAACTTCCAAAACATTATAATAATAATAAAGTATTATTATTATTATAATATCACCTTATTATTAATTAATAACATATTGTTATTAATTAACACAAGTAATTATCAAATATAATTCTGATGATGATTCCTGCAACACCTGCCATACTGACTGACCAACATGCTCATCACTGCCCTGCCAAAAATGGCAACTGCCAAAAATAGACTTACTATAAATAGTAAGTACCCAGTCTATGAACTTCATAACTGAATATCATCTGGGGAATTGACCACTGCCGATACTACCCTGTCAGAAGTGGAAATTGACCACTGACTTACTAAAAATAGTAAGTCCAAACTTACTAAAAATAGCAAGTCTACCAGCTGGGACCCTTAAAACCTTGCATCAGCTCACGAGGGTCGTGATGATGAGCTGACCAAGTCACTGTCACAACCTGCTAAAAATAGGGTCATCACAGTCCACCCTCCCCAAGATTGCTTTTCCTCAAGCAATCACGAGAACAAGGAACATCACAATCCACTTGCGTCCCATAGAAAAACATATACCCTGCTACTGAAAAAAATTGTAGGTTCCTGTAACATCACCCAAAATGTGAAACAGATAACTCTGTAGAGAGACCCCAAATAACCGCTCACCCAAACTCCTGTACTAAATTTGTCTCTACCCGGATCCCGAAAGAAGTGAACTTCAGGATCATCAAAAACCAAGAAGTATGGGAGACTCAGATCCCTGATATAATGAATTCCCCCAGCACACCCAAAAAATCTGTATTGAGTGTGTAGATCCTCTGCACAACACTGATGACTACCTCTATACCAAACTGTACCCAGGCCTGGATATCTGCCCACTGTATAATCTCTGTAGTCACAGTAGCTCTCCAAGTCTCCTACTACTGACTTGTAGCCAAAACTTCCATCAACCACTGATGGCGAGAGCCCATCCCATAACAGATGATAAGGACTAGGAGCCAATCCACATATGTGTGCCATCAACTCATCAACATGAGGATCGAAGGAAAAATAATGAGCACTCCTCACCACATAATGATGATAAAAGGATCTAATCTCAATCAAGGGCTCATCATTCCCTAGTTGTGAACCTAGAGATGGCTCCAAGTTTGACCTCTGCAAAATAGGTTGGACAGGATTCTGGGTGACACTCTCAACAAACCCAACCTCAAACTCTCTATGAGGGAGCATCGTAGTTAAAGTATCTACAATCTCTCTCACCAAACGTCGGATTGCATGTGTACCCCAGATGAGAACACCCTCAGAAGATCAGTAAGATCCCTCACAAATTTCTGAACTCTCAAGAAGGTGATCCAAAAATGACTCCAGGCAGTAACATCTATAGGAGGTAGCATCCAACTGCTCCCCTTAGAACCATAATTGGTCATCATGTGACTGTGAGGTAGCTAACTGCCTATCATCACCAGCTATGTGCTCACCAAAAACTAACTCAGGTGATACCATGCCTCCCTACTGAGAAATCAAAGAAGTAGTGTCATTAGTAGGAAGACTAAATGCTGACTGGTCCACTTTACTGCCTACCATATCTTGTACTGTATCACCTGAAGTACTGCTACTAACTATAGTATCCATCCCAAAGTCTGGCACACTACAACTCTCTACTGCAGTGTCTAACTCAACTGCACAAGTATTAGATGAAAGTGAATCTGCACCTCCAATGCTGAAATCAAGGGTGGATGTATCCTCACTACTATCACATCCAACTACCCCAACTGTGGACATCATCAGATCACCAGACACCATAATATATAACTGTACGGGGTCTGGTGCTGGTGTAGACTGAAGATGCTCCAGTTCCACAGTCACCTCAGATAACTGATCCTGAGACTCCTAGAGATCCAAGTGGGTGCTCTCTAAAACCTCTAAAGTCATTGTGAGCTCCTGAGTAAGCTCACTCAACTCATCCTCTCTATCCAAGAGTGCCTCATAAGCTATACTTCCCCACTCTACAAGGTGATCACGATCGACTACCAACTGAAGGTAATCTCATCTCAGAATCCTAACAGCCTCCCATAAGGAATGAATCTTTGCAAGGGACAAGTAACAACCACCAATCTCATCATCCATAGGAGAACCCCATCCATGAACAACTAGCAATTGCCGAGCAGCATCAAAATGTTCAACTGTGGTAACAATATCGCGCTCGCTAACTCTCAACTGACTAGTCACATGATCACTATGAATGGTCGGTCCTCTATGCAACACCTATGGCATGCTATCCATACTTCAAATAGATGTGGCATCCAAGGTACTCCTCTCAACAACACTATCTCCCAGTGAACTGTCCCCTGAGCTCTGTGAACTGATAGCTGAGCTCATGTCCTACAATGAAGTATTAGCATCTGACACATCTCCACTGAACTCCTCTATACATGAAGAAGCTGCTATAGAATCTATCTCCTCAACACTCTTAGCTGCCTCATCCACTATAACCTCTGGGTAATCTAGATCATGGGACCAATCTGTACTTTCCAGTAACTCAGGTTCCTCTCCCAGGGTCTGCTGCTGACAAGGCTCACTACTGGAGTCATCCTCGGGAGTCATATAAGAAGTATCAGAAGCAACCCCAGATGCTAGCAATGACTCTACTTCTTTAGGTGTCCCTGAAGGAACCTCAACTGACTCCAGATTAACCCCTGAATTTGGGTCATGCTGGCATGAGTCCATATCTGCTGTCTTGAACTCAGTACTAGCATTATCACATGTGGCCTCCGTACTCACATCCCTCATATAGGAGGAAACTGGCATCTCCTGTACCAGCCCCATCACATGAATACTGCTATCTTGATCTGTACAATCTGTCTCCATCCCCTCAAGGCAATCCTCAAAGGTGGTATCCTCCTGTAAAACTAAACTAGAGTCACTGTCTGACTCGATAATATAATCGAGTGTGGTAATGACATCCATTGTAGTCATCATCTCTTCCTGTATCACAATGTCATCCACACTACAACAAGATAGCTCCTAGCTCTTGCCTACCCTATTTGAGAGGTGTGCTACCTCTCGCTCTGATGCTACACTATGACAACTGATATATACATCTCCGATGACAAGTCCATCCTTAAGAGCAACTGGACCATCAGAGGCAACTACTACATCAACTGTATCTACATCCACTGCAGCAACTACACGGGAAGCCTCAACCTGCTGAAGCTCAGTCCTGCGGTCTACCACTGGTACTGGCATGTCCACCTGTCTATCATCAGCTCCATGAATAGGTGTTGTATTATATATGGGTGGGTCTACATCTTAGACACCTATCAGAGAAATCTCAAGCTTCCTACCCTGTAATCTTGATGATGACCTACAAAAAGCAGAAACCATGTACCTAGCTGCCCTATCCACCATCTCTGGATCTGAAAAACTGTCTGCCAGCCTCTGCTAATATAGTCTAAGTCTCTCCATCAATATATCTATCCTGTCATTACTCTGTGTATTGCTGCGCCAGCTCTCAGAACTAAGCCGCCTATATCTCTCCATAATTGACTTCTCAAATAATAATAAAATTAATGAACTCAATTTCCCTGCAGGTTGGTAGGAAACCACTCTGATACCACTACAAAAACCCCTTGTGGCTCTAACTTTGACAAACACTAAACTGTGGTTTAATTTTTGATGTTTGAAAATTTGTCAAACACTTTGTAGGCAAGCTCTGATACCAATGTAAGAACCCCTTGTGGCTCTAACTTTGACAAACACTAAATTGTGGTTTAAATTTGGATGTTTGACAATTTGTCAAACACTTTGCAAGAAAGCTCTGATACCAATGTAATATCCCTTGCAATTTTGATTTTTAGTTTCTTAACCTGAGAATTTCGTCAAACACTTTGCACAAGGAATATAACGCTATTCTCCATGCTGATTGTTTTTAAATGCCAAGCTAAAAGAGATATGCTTGCAAAATCCAAATGACTAACAATGGCAATGCAAATATTTTTTTGTATTTTATTGGAACATATAAACACTGGTTACAAATGAGAAAATATGCATCTTTGACAATGAAACTTAAGACAATGCATGCTAAATATTGTTTCCCTTTGACTTCTATTAGGAAATTCTGATATAAATCAGTCTACAATCTCCCCATAGAAAATTTAAAACAAACCTACCAATCCCCAAAAGAAATCTACTGTCAAAGCAATGCAGAATGTAATGGATAAAAACTTGGAATTGCTCCAAAAATCTGTAATTTACTGTTCACGGCGGCACTGTAGCATTTTTACTATTGATGCGGCACTGTAGCATTTTACTATTCATGTGGCACTGTAGCGTTTTACTATAGCAGCGATTAAAAATTCTGAAAAGTAACCTCTTTCAACCTGAAATGAACTGCAAACATATAACTTTGAAAACCCTTGAATAATCTGGTATTCCTCCACCAATATGCTCAAATAGAACACCTGGATGATGCCCTCCAAAATACCGAATTCAATGGATATTTCACCACCTCAAATGGTTGCAACACTGAAGAATTGACGCTCTCCAATGGCTAATTGAAATAAAAAACCCTTGGCTTCTTCTCCCAAATTCATATCAAAATGCAATTGACAATTATCCCCTCCTCTACTTCACAAATGAGCCTGTATTTATAATCCCTGGGTCTCTAAAGTTTCCAAAAACCATCATCAGTTAACTGCCCTTCATAATATAAACTTCCAAAACATTATAATAATAATAAAGTATTATTATTATTATAATATCGCCTTATTATTAATTAATAACATATTGTTATTAATTAATACAATTAATTATCAAATATAATTGTGATTACGATTCCTGCAACACTTGTCATACTGACTGACCAACATGCTCATCACTGCCCTGCCAAAAATGACAACTGCCAAAAATAAACCTACTATAAATAGTAAGTACCCAGTCCAAGAACTGCATAGCTGAATATCGTCTGGGGAATTGACCACTGCCGATACTACCCTGTTAGAAGTGGAAACTGACAATAGTAAGTCCAGAATTACTAAAAATAGCAAGTCTGCCAGCTGGGACCCTCAAAACCCTACATTAGCTCATGAGGGTCATGATGATGAGCTGACCAAGTCACTGTCACAACCTGCTAAAAATAGGGTCATCACTGCTTCTATGAGGTTCAATTTCTATTGTATGTTTCTTAATCATTATTTTGTTTACTATGTCATTGAAGATAACATCTAAATGAAAATGCATTTTTTGGCAGCCAACTCAAGGTCAGATAATGATAGGTAGTGAAGATGTTTGTATATTTGATAAGAGTGAATGGGCATGAGCTGTTTCCATTGTTAACCAAATAATCTAATTTTTGCCTATGGAACTGACAGGCCCACAACACAAGAAATATTTCTTGCAGATATATTTTCCTTACTAAATTAAATGCCATCTTATCAAAGTGATCCTGTAAGATGGATTATTCTTATCAAAACCTTATACATTTAGAAACTGTTTGGTCAATGCAGTATGAGTTGGCTGGTAAGTTTTGACTGCAACAAGGGATTTAGGGTCCTGTCATTAGAAAATGCTAAGTTATGAAGAAAAAAATATCTATGCAAAAGTTCATATTATACTATGGTATATTATATTTAATAGGATTGTCTATTCTAGAATTGGCTACATGTACAATATGCACATCTTTTATTCTTATTAATGTGCATTCCTTGCTAGTATTGTGCTCTACATCAATGAATGATGAACATACAAAGTGGATTTCATTATTTTAACTTTGTAACTATTAACTTGTCAGTATTTCTATAAAAAAATATACTTTGTAATAGGGTTTCCTGTCCCTTATGTATGTAATTCAAAAATTTGCAAACTCAACGAGGGGAGAGGACCCTATATTTGAGCGTGTTCCAATAGTTGTGATAGCACTTGTTGATTTAATGCACACTTTGATTTAAATTTTTTTACCTCTAGTTTGGCCCTCCGACTTCTTAACATTCTATTTAATGATGGAAGCTAAAAGTGTGGAGTAGTGGCCAGGAGGAGGTGTGAGAGTGGGAATAGGGAATCAATATTAGATTCTTGATTAGAAGGGTTGTGCTTCACCCTCTAGCAAGATCCAAAATATTTATAGTTCATATTTTTTTGAATTAGTATCATATTTCTCATAGTTTGATGCTTACAACAATTTATCTTTTAATTTTTAAATGACATAAAAATGGGTTCAACATCCAGGACCCATATTTATTTGCACTTACTATTGCAAAAAACATTGCCTATGGCTAGACAAATGAGTATATTGCACAAAAACATATTGTTTCAGCTACAAAATCTGCAAATGCCCATGATTTTATAATTGTTCTTCCACAGGTTAGTATCCAATTCTTATCATTTGATAAATAAGTCAATTCAACATGATATATCACCCTTGTGTGTAACCAACATCAATTTTTAACAAAATATTTCAAAACTTAGCTAATCTAGTTGCAAAATTATTTTTATGGATGATCAAGGGTTATGATACATTAGTTGGGGAATGTGGAATCTTTTTAAGTGGAGGTCAATGATAGGTAATGAAAATCCCTACTACTTTTAGGGTATATTCATTATTTAAAAGGCACTCACACTTCCATGTCTCTTTACTTTCGATAGTTTCCATAGAAAGGGCCCTTTTAATTAAAGAATACTCTGATATTGATACTTGATGAGTTAAAAATCGATACTGGAATTTCAAAACAAATTCCTTCTGAATAAAGTTGTATATACCATATAGCACTTAGAATAGATTATATTTGATTTTGAAGATGTTGCTTCTATTTATATCATTCCTTTCCTGTTGCTTTGTAACTTTATTTTACAACATCATGTTGGGCATAGGCTTCTAGCTCTTTGGACATTGTAAGTGAGTGCCTTGTGCAAGAAGCACTTGAACATCTGATGAAGGTAGCCTTTCATTCTCATAGACTGATCATGTAGTTAATATAAAATGCCTAACATTAGATTAATATTCTAAAATATTATGCACTGACATGTTGCCATTTGTAATTGACGAGGAAGGATGAACTACTTTGGTGATTGCACATAGGCTGAGCACTGTGCAAAATCCTAATCAAATTGTTGTAGTTTCAGAAGTAAAAGTGGTTGAATTAGGTAGCCATATCGAGTTGTTAGCTCAAAGGGGCCTCTATGCTTCATTGGTGGATACTCAAAGACTTGGATTTGAATAAGTAAATTTGAGTCCAAAATGTCTTTTTCATACATTATCTGAAGATAACTTCTTCAGAATCTAATAAACAAAAGTTCCACATGCAAAAGTATGATTGAACTATTTTTGGAATATTTTGATTTGAAAGTTGCACCATAATAGAAAAAGAGGTATATTTTTCATGTTAAGGAAACATTCTGTAGCCTTAATTACAAATCACAAGGCTTCATCAAGTACTTGAAGAATTTTTGTGAATATAATTTTTTTTTTCTTTTTACTTCAGGTTTGCATGTAGTTCTACAAATGATCGATCTCTAGGTTGGGCACTTAAATGTATATTTGCTTCAATCATCTCTTATCTACAAAATTTATTTACGTATTCTCGGCTAGGAATGAGACAGAGAAGTCACGAAACTGTGAAATAGTAGTTTGTTTTATTGTAGTTGAAGATCTCAAATGATTATCATAGGTCTCTTATTATGTACAAAAGGAAAAGAAGATACTCTCCAAGTATGATTTTCATACTAAGTGTGAACTTCATCATTTAGATAGGTGCTTTTACAATCATCTTAGATGAAGATACACAAGGTGAGGCTCCTCTTGGCCTCATCACTAGAAAAAATCTCAAGGCTTCCACAACTTAACAAGAGGCTCTACTAACATTAAAGATACAATCATGTTAGATGAAGATACAAAAGGATAGGCTCTGTTAGCACTGTATCAAAAAAAATTTTGAATCCCTTGGTCTTGTCAGTTTCCCGGGCTTATTTGATTTTAAATCCTATGCTTTACCGCCAAAAAATGAGTCAAGTCACTTTTTGAAATATATTTCATCCTTAGTCGCTAAGTCGCGCTGGTTTTATATCAAGGTTTTTAAGTTGTGCGAGTAGGCGACGAGCTGTTTTTAAAAAGGTAAATCGCGCAATCGCGAGCTGTTTGAGTCGAGTTGCATTATGCCTACGAGTGGGCGACGAGTAATAAAATTGTGCGTCGCGCAGTCGTGAGTTGTTTTTTAAAAGTTAACTTGAAGGTCAGCGAGTTAGCGACGAGCTAAGGTCAAGTCTATCTCGCAGTCGCTGGAAATCTGTGCTTTTTGTTTTATGCTCCGCGACCGATCGAGTAATGTTGAAAGTGAAGTGGTCGCACAATCGCGTCAAACTCATGTCAATATTTTAATGTTGCATGAGAGCGCGACGAGGTCATGCCAGGTAGTGGTCGCTTAATCGCATAGGTTTAACTTATATGGTTTTTTGCAGTGCGACAGTGCGACGAGCAGAAAAGGAATAATGTCGCGCACTCGCTAGTCAATGATGATGACCAGAAAAGAACTCGCGACTGAGCGATAAGGAAAA
>MU228540.1:66141-81303 GCA_018584345.1 Thuja plicata
TTTTGATTCAGTGAGATGACTGTCAATCATTTAAATCAAAATCTTTACTTTCAGTTTTGGTCTATTTCAGTAAAAGTTACAGTGAATATTTTCTGTAATTCCACCAGTAACTAGCTTGAATAATTCATTGATTTCATTATTCTAAAAGCTGTTAAGGGTATTCCCGCCCGAGTTTGTGGAACTCAAAGTGCAGAAGGTTTCAAGACCTTGTTTCTGTTGTTCTATTCTATGCTGAATCAGTGTTAGGGATAAATAGAGTGAACCCTTGAGGGGTATTTACATATCAGCAAGAAAAGGAACCAACAGGCTCCTCTTGACCTCATTACTAAAAAAAGTCTTAAGGCTAGCACAACTCAACAAGAGGCTGGAATAAATGAATATACCTTTGCCTTCAATATTTTACGGTCTTTTGTTCTCTATAACCCTATAAATCTCACTAGAGTCAATAATGTGGTTGAGCTCATCTGCAAGTCCAGAGTCCCATTGTCTTCACCTAGTTTTCCACACAATATTGAGAACAAGAATCCGATTTTCCCCACACTACTATTTGGTTTGGTATTCATCACCTATTTCCATGCATTCCAAACAATTTTTTTGAAACCACCATCCCTCATGTCTATGGAAACAAGGTTGAAGAGGGAACAAAGAATTAAAATCCATCTAACTCCACTGACTATTGTCTTCATGTTGTTTTGGCAAATTTAAATGACCATTTTGTTGGTATCCAAAAGACCAAGGAAGCTTAAAATGTCCAGCCTAGTAATAAATGGCACCACTTTAACTTGCTTTTTATTATCTCTAAGCTAGAGAGGAGGAATTAGAAGCCCATTATTTCATTTCTAGGAAACTTCTCTTGAGCTCATGTTGACAACATCCCTAATTGTTTACTTGCAATCATCAATAGATCCTGCCAAATTTGTATCTATGTTACCAATCAAGTAGAAATCATCATCCATTTTGTACTCTAGTCCAAAGGTTAGAGTACCCAACGCATATCTCAATAGAGTTTTAGCTGTCTTCTAATGTATTTGTCTAGGTTCTGTCATGATCTTTGAGAGATAACTCGCTAAATATCCTGCATTTGATCAAGTATTTGTAAGATGGATGAGAATCCCAACAATATATCTGCAACGAGATTCATTTACCTTTCTCTGATTAATCATAGCTGGAAAACTAAAATTGGGGTTCCATGGATTTCCACTATTGTTTTTCTATTAGCCATCCCAAAGTAACAGGTAATTAAAAATATTGGATAATTAGAAGAGTAATAGGTAATGTGTATTTTTTTTTGCAAAATTATGTTTTTTTAATCTCATTCTTTGTAAGCATTTCTCAAATGGAATTGATGTTTCCTTTAGAGGTTGATGAAGATTCTCATGAGCTTTTTAGCATTTCAAAGTTGTAGGCTTATGAAGGTTCTGTTTTCCCTTCCAAATTGGATTCTGATATGTTGGTTTGGAATTCCATCCACTATTGTTTATTAAATTTTGACATAGGCTTGCCACTTGAAAGTCTTAGTTAGGTGGTCATCTAGTATTTAGTCACATTCGTAGATGATTTATAGATTTGTATCAATGAATATTTAAAAGTAATTGAGGGTGGCACTCAGACATTCCAAACTGTAATGGGCCTTGATGTCAAAATTTACTGGAATATAGATAGATCAATGTCCATTAGTAGTCTCTAATATTTGGTTATAGATCATTGGTTAAATCTTAGCTTTTAATTACTGTTAAGATGTCTTTGTTCATTGTTCATATGGAAGTGATTTGCATATGTAATAGCATTATTCTTCAGTATACATATCATAGGGACAAGACATGATTAGGATAGGTGAGCCTGAATGCAAGTTGGTTGCAATGAGTCCTAGAGATGCGAGAACCAAGTACTTGGTGAGTTTGGTTCAACTCGTTGGACTTGCTAAGTCTTGTTTACAAAACTCGGCCATGGCCCATGACAAACAGGTGAAAATTTAGGAAAAAGAAAAAAATTTAAAATTCTTAAACCTATAACATAAATTGATCTTTAATAGCTCAAAATGATATTTATTTCATTTGGAAGAACAAGGAAGGAGAAAAAATAATTAAAGTTGAAAATACATTTCATTTAAACAAAAACCAGTTTTATGGCCTAATTACCACTTTATAGCCTTGATTCTTTCATTTTTTCAAGGGTTTGGAGGACTCTTGGAGCTCGGTTAAAAGCTATAAAATTGTAAAAAATTGCATGCTGCTCCTTGACTCTATTAGGGGCTGCTATCTCCAAATCCCTGCTCTAGTTTGAAAAAAGAAAAAAACAAAAAAACAAAAAACATTTTGGGCCATGCTGGATAGAATAAGCAACATTCTTTATTCTTTTGATATTTTTCCAATCAAAACTAGTAATTGAATTGCATTTATATTTTTTAATTTTTGGTTTTCCAGCTAAACCTATCCCTTGTAATCCTCAAATGGCTGTAACAACATATACAGAGTTGTCTGAGATACAGGCCCAAAATCCCACATAGAGATAGTTATGTTGCACCAAGTGACGCAAGCTCTTCTCTACAAAAGTTCATTTCCATGTTGTGATTATTTTTTTTGGTGCCATGGATGTCATAATCCATTAGTGTTGTACCCCTATATCACTTGAGAATGTTTAAAAAAATCATTTTCTTCAATTCAAAGCTGCTTTAGCACACATTTGATTATGTACACGTATTAATGTGACTAAAATAGCTTCTAATTGATAAGCTTATTATGTCATTAATGTTGATTTATTAAAGTGTACATGGTAAAAAAAATTTAAATCCTTAAAAAAATATGTATATTACATGATTTTTTAATTTTTTGAGTCTGGGTCTTAGGAAAAAATTGCATGCAGTTGTTAGTATCATACAACAATCTTTAAAACAGAAGAGGTTAGGCTTAACATGTATATGGTTTCTTGACATCATTTCTTGTGATGCCTAAACATAGGGCTTTCACGGCTTACAAAAGTCATGGCTAACATAATTTGAACTTTGCAGGCAATGTACATATGGTTAACATGGGTCAAATAATATATTTATGTATTTAAGTACTTCCCTTTTCAAATCTAGAATGTTCTTATTGATGAGATTTTGATTCCCTATCTTGTTCCTTGCGGGTAGAGCAGTTCAAATGAATGTGTGGAATGCCAAATGAAGTGCCAAATCACTACCTATGGGAGAGAGGTATTCTTAATAGTATTTTTTGTGGCTTTATTTATGTGCAAGCCTTGAGCCTATTTGAATGCCAATCACATTTCATATTGCAGGATGAGTGCTGGAAACATTTCTAAGCCTAAGAAAGCTAAGCTGTCTAAGGAACAGAGATACATTGACACTCATGTTCATAATGTTTATCCTGTTACAAAACCTGGTGACAAGCTTAAGTTACTTGGTTCTAGAGGGAAATCTAAGGTTCTATTCCCATATTATTTTCAGGCCAAATTGGCAGAGATACTTATTTAAATTTTATATTTGAAACACTGCTTTATTTAGTTTCTTGTATTTTGTGTGAAAATATATGAAAACACATTCTCCTTTCCAGGATTCTACCTTATCGTAGAAATATAAAAAAGAGTTTGGCAAAATTTCTTCACCATCTAATGAAATTTTTTTGTCAATGTTTTCCTTGTAGGTTTTAAGACCGATTTAATAATTTATAAAGTTCAATTCTTGTTCTGCAAAATATGTAGGTCAGGTTGAATGAATTACATGATTTGTGAGAAATGGAAAGAGAAGACATGGAACTGAAGCATTATCTGATTATGTGAATTCCTCCACAAACTCTCCAGTTACATGTGAAAATGTTCAAGAAACATCAACATCTGTGAATTACAACAAATTTCTTAATGTAGTTGAACTCTCAAAAATCTATCAAGTACCTTCTTCAGGAACAACACTTGACATGGTAAGTATGTTCTTTATTAGCAACACTGAAAATGAAGCATACATGCAGTTATGGCATATGTTGATTGATATGATCACTTCCTTTGTACTTTCTACTTAGAAATGTTTAGTGTCTGATTGTAGGAAAATGCTTTGAGGGGATTAGAAAATAACAAAGTTGCAACTATTCTCCCTGCAACTCATGACTTACCAGGTTCATTGGGGGATTTAGTACATGATTTTCCAAGTAAAAGTTTTGGTCATGAAGTTCAAATAGATGGAGATAAAATACCCTTGGATCTGAGCTTGAAAGTTAACATGCACCTGGTCTCTTCTTCTTCACTCAAATGGTAAATGTTTTGAGCTCTTATTCACAGATTTAAGTTTCATGTAGATATTGCATGTTTTTCTAGTTATTGCAAAGGATGATGCATGGCAATGTGATGCCATGGAATTTTATCCATTCATGTAACTTAATAGAAATAGAGGGATAGAAAACTTCACTAAGTATTTTACATGCCAAAAAATACTATGGATTCATTACCTTTTTATTCTAAGATTCTCAAGTTTTTTTTCCACATTCAATTAGAATATGTTTTGTGACTGGTTTGAGATTTGTTTATGGCAACTTCAAGTTTGATTGTGTCTTTGATGGAGATTGCAATCTTAATGTTGGATATGTTAGCTTGACTTGTGCCTCGTTCCCATCATACTGGTGACTGAGAAAATATCATTTCTCACTACTTGAAACATCCTTTCCATAGTCCTTTAGAAATATTTTCACTTCATCAAAACTCTGTCACCTATGACACCAACTATCTTTGCTATCCAAGATAGTGATATGTTGATTTTTAACAGAAGCTCACTATTATTGATCATTTTTGTAGCAGTCATTTATTTTGACTATCATAATCCTATGATTTTTGTAATTCCCCTTTTGTCCCTTTTTACCACTGCTATAAGTGCACTTGCAGTCTTTCATGACTTCGTGATGACGGTGGTTATTGTCTTGTTTCTAGACAGTGATCTATTTAGATCTTTGTTGGAACTTGGTACAATCTCCTATGTCCCTTACGCCTTGTCCTTCATGGTCTCTACTTTTCCATGAACATCAATACTTTCCATTGGTATACATTTAAATCCATCTAGTGGTTATTTTCTGCAATATCTATCTCAGAATGTATATAAATGCTATGGTATCAAAAAGTTTTATTATCTTCTTAGTTTTATTGTCCTTGATATCAAATAGTATTATTGTTGTTTCTTGCATTACATGTGACATGTTTGATCTTTGAGATAATTTGATGTTAAAATGTAAATAATATATTTTCATCTAATATTCGTTATTTATTTTTACCTGTTTGGAATATAATGAAGTGAGATTGTAATGTAGGTATGTGACGCGGGACTCAGAAAGGGTTCATATAACCGATGCAGAGAAGAAGAGAAGGGAAGTTCATATGTTTGATCTTGGAGATAGCTGAATGCTTTATTGAAATTAATATATTTTCACCTAACACTCATTAGTTATTTTTTTATTTTAAGTTTTAGAATATGATGAAATGAGATTCCAATGCAGGCATATGTAGGTCCCTGTGAGAGTTCACATAACCTATGAAAGAAGAAGAGATGGAAAGTTCCTTATGAATCCATTCCTAGATGACAAGTAGCTATGTAGAAGGAAGTCATATTTCCAAAATAGCTCACTCAGTCTTTGAATTCTCTTTGTTCTTAGGCAATGAGTTGATCTTCTCCTACACATCCAATCCTTTTGGATTTGGTGTCAAATCCTCATATGATGGCATTCTACAAATCAAATTTACTCTAAGGGGATAATATTCTTTATACTACTGACATTGTTATGTTTAATTCAAACACAGATTTGTAAGGCTACCATTCTTTTTACATGCATTTAAGAAATGAAGGCTTGGCTCCTGCAGGTCTATTGATGAACAAATATGGATTGTTTTTTTGGGGGGATCTCTGGACTTCTAATTTGTAGGATCATTCCATTATATGTGGCTCAAGAGTTTATTGACCTCATAGGATATACAAGTGCAATGCCCAAATGGGCTTCTGGTATGTCCGTACATGCCATGCCCTGCAGTTTTTTGGTGTAGCATTATATTTTTTATTGGATTTGAAATCTTTTACAGAACTTGAAAATCATCTACAATAGTAAGCTAGAATTATATCAGCTAACTGAGCTTTTTGGTTTTGGAATGTAGTAATTTTGGTTCATAGTTTTAATATTTTTTTGAATTCCTTGTTTTGGCAACTTTGGTAAGTTTGTTGGATTTATTCATTTTCTTTAATATTTGAAATGGGTTACAGGTATTTGATTTTCCTTGTTTTCATTTTCCTTGGTTTCACGTCAGTAGATTTTATAAAATAGAGAAGAAAATCTCAATTTCATGTATTGAGATGTTTGGAATGTTTTGAAAATTTATAAGGCAAGTGCAATTGCTTGACTAAGAAAAAAACTACTAGGATTATATATGGGCTATAATAATACTAAAAAAATTGCCATTATTATAGGTGGGCTGTAATTATAGAGAAAACATTTCTAGGATTATATGTGGGTGGTAATAATATAGAGAAGCTACAATGATTGAAGTTGACAAGGTTGACATGAATGATTAAAAATGAACCTTGATTCTGAAACATATATGTGCTTAATGTTTTCATAACCATTCTGTGTGATTAATCATCTTTTCTCATAACCATTTTTGTATTTTTTATGTAATAAAGAGGTTTCGACAAAACATGGTAGTGAGAAAATAAGTACAGTTGATTTCATAAGTAGTCTTATTGAAAATAGTGTTTTGTTTGCATCAATATTATTTGTCTATAGATTTGTGTTATAGAAGCAATATTTTTGTTATAGATCGGAGAGAGTTTGAATAAAGAAGCAATATTTTTGTAGTAGATAGTGTTAATTTAAAGTGGAAAATGCTCTTTTGCCAAATAGATCTTAGATTTTGAATTTGGATTGTCGACCTTAACTTAGTAGATATCATTTGTTCATCTAGATGACTGAATAAGTAACTTCAAGAGATAGGTTTGTTCTGTCGTGTAGATAACATCTCACTACTCACTTATAGATCTGGTAATGCCAAGTGAGTCTTCTAATTCAATAGAACAAATTAGTTTATGTTAATAAAGTTTTGTCTGAATCATCCCTTTGAATTTCTTGGTAACTTTTGCCCACGTTTTCCCTATTTAGAATGGTCTTGTTCACTTTTAAAACCATTGAACTGCCTTGAATTCATTTATTTTTCTTCTTGATACTTTGGTCTAGGATTTAGTAATTCTTTTAATGTATTGAAAAATAATATTTTTATTTATTTATTTATGTATTTATTTTTATTTTTAAATTTTCTGTGGACATCAAGATATTTTAAGAATGTGCATTGAACTTTATTGACTATCTTCAACTTACTGCAGTCTTCTATTAGGATGCCTAAACTCCCAACAATGGCTATTTTATTATATCAATCATAGGCCTCCACTAAGGATTAAAATATTCCTATACACCCCTAAGGATTCACTTTCCTTAGTTCACTCGACTCTACAAGTCTGCAATCATAAAAATCTCAGAATTCACTCTTATCTCTGTCAGGCCTACAACTATGTTCTTTTCTTTAGTCTAAATGCACAAGGGCTATTGAATCACCACTCACAAAATTATATTAGGTGTTATCACCTTCCTTTACTCCTTCTAGATAAGGCCTTTCATAGTTACCTAATATTTGCAATTTCACAATACAAATTCTCAGTTTGAGTCCTAGTTCTACTACGCCTGCACACAATGCTTTCCTCTACTAACTTGACAATGAACAAGGGGTGAATGGTACTGAATTTGTGTTTTGGGATCCTCTAACACTTCCCTAAAAAACTCCAAAGTAACTTCTAGTAACCCTACTCATGCACCCTCAAACTGTCACAGGGACTCTCTAGGCTAATTGATCAGTTTAACCTAGGGTCTGATGGAATGGCTCAAGGATGGGCATGTAGGGTTAATGCAGTTATTTTTTAGTCTTCAAAAATCTCTATATACTTAAAAATACCCAAAAAATTGGACCCCTAATGCTATTGTCTTGCTCCAGCATGTTAACTCCTCCTGCATAGGCTAAATACATAACAAATATTCAGCCTAGGGCATCACCCTAGAAGAAACAATCACACTCCACTGACTCCAAGCTTTAGAAGGTTTAAAGGACATTGCCTTAACTTTATTTTCACCAAGTGGCATTGATTTCCAATGGTGAAAATGCAAGTTAGGGCCAATTTTCCATGACAGTGCCAAATAGGGAGGGTTTCAGACCTGTTATGCCAGGGAAATTGATATCTCACTCAAATAAAGACCAAATTAATTCAAATCAACTGAAAAAGAAGGTATACTCATGCCCCAACCTTGTGACATCAAATGATCTATCTTTTCTATCCGTACACACCTATGCAGTGCAAAGAGATGCTCAGAAATGGTGGGTTTTACATTCAAAACAGCTTCAAAGGGAAACTTGACTTAATCCCCCAATTGGAAAGGTTTCTTACAACATAAAAACAACTCCCTAACTGATCCAACTGATTGAAATTTAGTTGTGGTCATTGGGATCATTGTAAGACTCAGGAAAGTGCATATACTTTAGCTTCGTCCACTGTAAAATTTAGAGACCTTTATCCCTTGTTCCTCTCTAGCTTTTGATTGAATTTGATGTATGTGGGTATTGGATAATCATTTTTTATGTTCTTTTAACCAAAAATATAAGATCTTAAGCTATTTTATTAATGAATTTTATAATAGCATCAAGTTTGTACAAATAAACAAACATTGATATTTTACAGAAATGTCTTACATACATGCACATGAAAGTGGAAAAATGGGATTGCATAAAATTTTATGACACCATTCACTTGGCATCTTGTAGCTTTTGTAGAAGACGTCTGCTTGTCAAATAGCATGTATGAGATCACCAGCTGAACATCTTTGACAATATTTACAATATGTTGAGGTTTCTTCTGGCTGCTCATTACAAGGATTCATTTTAACCATCTATCACATTCTTTCCATCTTCTTTTCATCCCTTTTATTGGTTGAACATTTTTTTTGTGATGCAGTAATTTTGGTGTATAAGTCTTTGTTAATTGTTTGAATTTATTTCAGATCATTTAAAAATAGTATCCAAAGTGAGTTGTCAATTGTTGGGGTGCATTTTATGGGGGGTGGTGGGAAAATGACTTTGGATTTGGCTATTTGTAAGGATCTCCACATCAATGGTGATGTTTCTTTCTCTTTTTTCTGGTTTTAATCCTTTATGAAGACACGACATTTCCTTTTTAGGCCCATTCCATTGGCCTACCATTTCTGGTGTTAAAATCTTAAATATTGGTTGGTTGCAGATTAAGAGAAGGACTGTAGAGGTATTCTCTAACCTTTTAACATATTCATTCAAAATTGTTTAAGACTCTTTCACTTAAGATTGTATTTAAAGGGGGGATAATAATATTATGAAATCTTTTATTGATGTTATTATTAGGTCCTTAATTTGCATATGTTCATATTTTCTCCATTGGTACTACTAGACCAAAGGGTGTTTAAAGACTTGAAATTTTGAAGGGTATATTTACTCTTTAAAGGGTTCTAGTTCAGTGGAAGAGCACCTACTTTACAAGCAGGAGGTTGGTGGTTCAATTCTATCATTTCCTAACATGAATTAGTCAACTACATGTAGTAGTGAAATGACTAAATAACCAAATAAATAATCAAATAAACTACCAAATGACCAAATAAATGACCAAATGACTAAATAAACTACCAAATGACCAAATAAATGACTAAATGACCAAATAAACTACCAAATGAATAAATAAATGACTAAATAAACTACCAAATGACCAAATAAATGACTAAAATAGTTTAGTCATAAATTTGGCTGTGAGATAAATAACTGGCAATAAACTACCACTGATCAGGTGACCAAATTTGGTCATTTATCTATAATTTTTGGTAGTTTATTTGGTCATATATTGTTGTTTTTCTACTAGTGTCTTCATCAGTTTCTCTTCAGCATCCTCTTTTTCTCTTTCACCCACACCAATTCATAATGAATTGAGTTGTCTCTCTATAGACATGATATCACCGTTGTTAGGTTCTTGATATTCTTGATCTTGACATGATCCACAATTCTCGCCAATTAGATTTAAATAAAAACTCTTATTTTATCTCGTTGAGATCTTCTTGCCAACTGGAAAAATCAGCTTTAAATCATTTAATTATCTCTAGCTTATCTTGTCGATGAAAACAATGATAACTACCAGTTATCTCTATATTTAGCTATGCCAGCTAGATATTTTGTCATTTCTGAACTCAAGTTAATTTTAGTTTAACTCTCTGATAGCGTCAGTCAACACTCCAGTTCTCCTCTGGCTTCTCCGTTGGTTTACACTATTTCTAGCCATCGGGTTTGCTTGTGATTCTACTCGTCAGTAATGTTCGTCGGTGTTCTTGCTCAAGCATCACTGTGACTTGACTATCAATGATCTCTATCCATCGGGTTCCACTGACAATCAGTGTTTGTAGTCACATTGTGAATACTTGTCTTTTATGCATTACAAAAAGCATAATCTTTATCTCTCTGATTCTCTGAAGTATTTGACACTTTGATTATAACCGATTAGATTATATCAAGTTGACATCAATGAAAATACAATCCATTAACTAATTTAATGTCTTGCATTATCCTTCTACATTTCAGTTATCAACTTAACATCTTAAAACATTCAATCAATTACATGTCATTAGGATTGATCCTCATCTACTGTGCAAGGATAGGAACCTGCGTGGTATGTGGCCAAGGCCCCTGCTGTGATCCGTGCTATGGTGGTGGTTGTAGTCTCTGCTGTGGAGGTGGTAGTGGTACCTTCTGATGCACTACCTGTGTAGGTACTCCCATACCTATTGGATCTATGAACTGGGGGAACAGATGACAGGCAAAATACTCCTGGTATACTGCTGTCATACCGCCATCTGCCACCCCACCCAAGTAATCCCTTTGTGTTAGCACTACTAACCATGTGTCTATCATGCTACGACCCTGATCTAGCCGTGCTAACTATCCCTTCCACTCCTCATGACCAAAGCGGGTGTATGACCTGTACTCCTGGGAGATGTCCTGTGGACAACCGAACTCTTTCCACACTCGTGTCAATGGGAATCTCTCTATCACAACTATAGAAAGGTCAATCAGTGGCTGTGAACAAAACATGTAATTGAGCTGGTCCTTGGAATCATCCCATGCCTCGGTAGTCCTCCATGGTGTCCATACTACAGCTACCAGATCATCTAACTGCGCTCAGCACTGCTCTATCTTACCCAACGCAGGCTGGGTAATTAGACCCCTGTACCTATATATGTATGAATCAAGTGGCTGCCTCATGTCATTGGAAATGGGTGGGGTGATAGGAAGGTGCTCCCATGCCCACACTTATAAGAAAAACAACCCTGCTACTATACTCTTCACCTCTCTATACGTGATCTCGTGCATCTCATGGTACATGTGGGCCAACATATACTAACCCCATCCATAATGAACTAGCGCCACCAACATCCTCTGCAACATTTGACCCCACCCACACTCAAAACCGTGCTGACCATGATCTGGCATCACATAGAATCTAAGGAACACTGCCAAAACCACGGCCAATCAGTGCCCGGGCCCATAATCTCTGATTAAATCCTCCCATGGGATGACTCTACCCATGACAAGCTCATCCTGTAAGATCTCTTGTAGCCCTTTTGTACCTGGCCGTGGTTGCACATCATACTCTACACGAGGTCCATGAAAATGGATCAATAGAACCCTGTATATATCCTCTGGGGTCACTGTGAGCTCACCCTGTGGAAGATGGAAAGTGTTTGTCTTCAAATGGAAACACTCCACCAGTGCTCCAAGTAATCCATGATTCACCCGAATATCAGGTATTTCACAGAGGTGTGACAACTCTAGTGCATCTATATGAGCAATCTCGGCTTCATCCAACTGCCCAATCAGCCCACCGATGGCTGGATGGTGTGATCTGAAGGCAACGTCTAGGAAATCAACCTACAAGACATTCAAACAATAACGCACGATTAATACTCGGCTTATGATTCAACATAATCAATGCAAAACTAAGAAATAAAGTTAAGCAGATGTCCTAAACATGGTTACAAAGCTGACGCAAATGCTACTAGATGCAACAGAGACTCATTCTAACTTCAAACTGCTATTCTCTCTCCATGCGAAGAAGCAGAATTTCACGCAAAGGAGCTCTTCATTGCGCACGACAGTTTAGGCTCACGCAAAGTTTTGTGTCATCTGGTGTGAGAAAACCTCCTTTCCAAGGGTTTCTCATGCCAGACGTGGGTACCCTCCCGCACAAGGATACCCAATGACATCCATGAGGAACTTCTTTTTGGCAGCTTCTCATGTGAGCTTTCCCGAGGGCTCCCGCGAAGAACCTATTTCCTCATGCGAGAACCCGTGGGCCATTTCCTAAAAATGTTGAAAAACAATGAAAAATCCTACCAAATGCGACAAAAATTGAATTGACAAGGAGGTAATCGATCACTTACCGGAGGCCCGTATGTTGTCGGCCTACTGTGATGCCTAGATCACTCAAATCGGTGAGTACTCACGGGGACCACCATTTTTTCCCTGAGAGCTCCTTTCTCTCGAAAAGTCAACGGATGCAAATGATTTGAAAATGACACTTTTGGCTCATATATAGGTTTTGACCTAATTTTCAAAAGTGCTCCATTTTGTGTGAAAATTTCACCCTTGTCTAAATCGACCGCTCTGAATCCATTTTCGAGATCGAAATCAAAATTTGACAATCTTATATAGCTCAAAATCACATTTTAAAATTTTTGGGACCGACGTGATCGGACGCTTGTGCAGTCAACTTTCTGATGTCGCTTTCTTGTTAGAATCATATCCGATCAACATTTTCTGAAATCGCAACATTTTTCCTCCAAAGTCAACTCTAGTTAACTCTGGTAAACTCTAGTCAACCCTAGTCAAACTTGGTCAATTTAACCCAAAAATTTCTTAAAATTGCTTATGAATCTTCCAGAATCTATTTTGTGCTCTTCTCGCTCTTTGATTCAACATCTATCTATGATTTCTCGCTCTCAATCACCATTATGACATGTCATGTTTCCATTTCTCTCCTGAGGGGGTAGGATGATTACATCATTGAATCGCTTTGAATCTATTTTAATCAATCTAATCTGATTTTCCTCGTTTCTAGGGGCATCTCATCACATGGGGTGTGTTCAATTTTTGTACTTCATAGTCAAAACTGGGTAATCCACACTCTCGAATCACTAGGGGCGTCTTTGTTCCTTACATCTTATCATCTATTAGGTGTCGGGGCAATCTAACCTTGACTCCTGAGAATCAAGCTCCATTCTAAAGATGATTCTTGAAATATCATTATTTATATCTTAGCAATCTAACTCAGGTTCCTAAGGGTCAGGCTCCGTTCTAGAGATGATTTTTGAAATCTCATCTATTAAGAATTGGGGCTATCTAACCTTGGCTCCTAAAAATCAAGCTCCATTCTAGAGACGATTTTGAAACTTGATCTAGCTAGTATCTGGGCAATCTAACCTAGATATTGAGGGGCTAAGCCTTGTTCTAGGGACAGTCCTAAAAATATCTACTGACTATCTTTCAAATGGAAAAGAATTGGGGCAATCTAACCTTGACTCTTGAATATTGAGCCTCGTTCTGGGGACAATCTTTTGAAAGGTTGAAATCTATTAGGTATTTGAGAAATCTAACTCAGATCTCTGAGAGTTAAGTAACTCAGATCTCTGAGAGTTAAGCTTCATTCTGGAGATGGATCTCAAAATATCACTGCTAGGTATTGGGGCAATCTAACCCAGATTCCTGAGAGTCAAGCTTCATTCTGGAGAAGATCCTCAAAAATTCTACTTGACCAAAATCTTGGAAATCTAACCTAGAGTTTGGAGAGTTAAGCTCTATTTTGGAGATAGCTTTAAAACCCTCATCAATCGATCTTTACATCATCAATTCTCGAAATCAATTCTTCTATCCTTCAAACATCAGACTATTCTTTGAACCATTGTGTTACTCACACATCAATTTAAAGAGGGGCAAAATATAACACCCCAAAATTGACATCTTGCAACCACAACCAATTTTGTTGCATTTATCAATTGTCTGAATCATCAAAGCCCTATTGTACTAGGCGATTCTGAGTTTCAACTGACTCTACTTGACTTAAGTGTCAAATACAGAAAATCCTAAATCTGCATTAATCACATACTATATTTAATTCCTAAAGATCAATTATAATTGGCTAAATAAACCCTATGATCAAATTAATTTAATTACAAAGTCCTAGCACTTTAATTAAATTAAATTCACCCTTTTAGCTAAAATACATAAAAATGAATTAAATAATATTTGATTATTAAATAAATACCCTCATTTCAATAATTGAACTTAATTATTCAAATAATTGAGAAAATATATTTATGAGGTCATATTTCATTTATTTAATCAAATAATCTCTCCAAAATCCTCACTTCAGTTCAGAAATGGAAACTTTGAGTTGACTGTGATTTAAAAGTGCAACAAATCAATTAACTGCTTCATTGACTCAAAAAGACAAGAGTTGACTGTTTCTCTCAAAGGAAACTTGCTATTCTGAACTGGATTTTGAGGTGTTAACTATTTCTCTCAAAGGAAACTTGCCATTCTAACTAGACTCTCATCCTATAAAAGAGCTATGTTGTTCTCCTTCCAAAGGGGAGAATGCATTATTGAAGTGTCAAATCGTTGCTGCATTTTTAATTCAATATTTGTGTGTTCAAGCTTTCATTTGCAATAGTTTAATACTCATTTCTAGATTAACCATGCATAGCATAGTTTATTTCAAGCACTCTTAGTATAATATCATATTCATTTCTAGCTTAATATCTCATGCTTATTTCTTAGATTAATCTTGCAATCTTTCATTCCAAGATTAATATTGCATCTACATTTCTAGATTAAATCCTTCATTCTTAAACCGGTCTAGGTTGTTGGATTCTCATATTGTGAGAGCTATTCAAAAACCTTGTCTAGATAGGAGGTTGTATGAGTTAATTTTGGCCTTCTAAATCAACCACACACTTCAACATAGTCCTTCTTCACCAGGTACAGCCAAGACTGAATATGAGTTATTCATCCTGCCTGTCTGCGTGATTCGACCTG
>MU228540.1:112904-136935 GCA_018584345.1 Thuja plicata
CCTAGCACTTTAATTAAATTAAATTCACCCTCTTTAGCTAAGACACATGAAAAAGGGATTAAATAATATTTAATTATTAAATAATATTTAATTATTAAATAATATTTAATTATTAAATAAATATCCTTATTTCAATAATTAAATTTAATTATTCAGATAATTGAGAAAAAGCAATTACGAGGTCGTAATTATTTAATTAATTGAATATTCTCTCAAAAATCTTATCCCTGTTCAGAAATGGAAACTTTGAATTAATTATGCTTTAAAGAGAAAGAAAACAATTAAATTTAAATAAAATAGTATTAAATCAAAGAACTAAAATAGTTAAAGCAGGAAGAAAACAATTTATTGTATTCTTTTGAATAAAGCTTTCTATTTTAAACTGGCTTTTCTATCTATTTTATTTCAAAGAGGAAAGTTTCTATTCTGATCATCTCTGAGTCTATAAAAGAACTCTCATTCTTCATTCAAAGCCCCCACTTACTTTTATGCATGGTTAGAATATTGAATTATTGTCTCATTTCTTAATATCTCATATAGAATAATCTCATTATTGCAATAAATTACTTTCGATTTCTAGAATAATTGCATTTATCATCATGTCTTAGATCATCTTACATCTCTCATTTATTAGTATAATCTTGCATTGTATTGCATTCATGGAGAAAAATCCTTCGTTCCTAGATTGGTCCATGGTTGTGAGACTCATTCTGAGAGCAATTTCAAAAACCCCATCTGGATAGAAGGCAACAGGTCGAATCATGCAGGCAGGCAGGATGAATAATCTCATGTTCAGTCTTGTGTGTACCTGGTGAAGAAGGACTATGTTGAAGTGTATGGTGAATTAACAAGGCCAAATTTACCACATACAATATCATAACTAGCCCCAAGTGAGTATAAAAGGTGTACTTATCCAACTCCAAGAAATTGCAGAAAAATATCACCTACCAACTTCTTGGGTCAGATGTCCTTCAAAACCCCAAAATCTAGGCTCTAGGTCTACCCCAAAAGGCCTCCAAAAGGGGGAAAAGTCAAAAGTGACCTAATCAAACATGGTGAATCTTCAAATATGCAATAATTCTCCCTAGAAGGACTCAAATAATGCCTAAATCTAGGAAAAATCCTAGGTGCACTCCCAAAATGCCTCTTAATAAAAAAAATCAGTCAAAGACACCTTGACTTCTTCTTGAACACTTGGAAAAACAAAAGTAAGAGATCAAAACACTTGGAAAAAACAAACCTCCACCTCTCTTTTGGATTAACATGACATGAAAGAAAAATACTTCTAACCGGTAATCAACTCTTTGAGTAAATATTTACAACACATGTCTTCTAAGTTGCACCTAAGCATTTATAAATTACACTTAGCAAATATATTACAACTTATACTTGCACAAAAGAAAATACCTGTGGGTATCTTCTATTAACTTGGAAAAGAAATCCAAAAGAAAAAAAAATTAAATGCTTTCTTTAGTCATTGGCATTGCTAGGGTAAACCCTAAAATATGTCATTTATGATCATTTTTGTAAAAAGAAACATGCTTCTAGAAGTCTCTGGAGAGAGAGAGAGAGAGTCGCTAACTTGGTCTGAGATAGGATTTGAAAATTTTGAGGTCACTATGAAAATCTTCAACTTTCCTTTGAAGATTATGATCTGTGTATATAGGAACTTGACCTTTTTACAAGTTTGGTTGTCATTTAAGTCAAGAATAATTGAAATAATTTCTTTCTGTGGCTCGAGTACTGAATTTTTTATAATTTCTTGTTCCTCTTTGTCATGGCTTCTATGAGTTTTTTTTTCACTTTGAACTCTACTTTTACCAGGTTAAAAATTTGCAAGAAGAAAAGGCTTCATTTTCCTTATCCCGTGGTTGTGGATCTACTTTTTGTGTTTGTCATTATGCTCTTTCAATTATTGACATTTTATAGGTGATGACAACAATAAATTTTTTAACTTCTATTTGCAGCTTCTTTCCTGACTATTAGAGGGCCTTTCATTCTTCCTATTTCACACTTTTCTCTTTATGAAAGAAAATGCGGCATTCAACTTTCCCTATTCTACAATCATGACTATCTTGGAAAATATTTGATATTTTTGTTCTTAAAATACTTAGGTGCCAAGAAAGATTTGTTCTCTTTTCTCTTTCTCAGTGACTGTCATGATCTATCATTTTTTCCATTGAACCTATGTATGACTTCAAAATACATAACTGTGACCTCCATGATTTTGTCCTAAGGGTTTCTTTCAGGATTCAAACCTGTACATCTATGTGGAATTCAAACTTTATAAAACCTAGCTGAGACTTTTCATAAAGATTTTATTTCCTGGGATATTTCTTTGTGGGTTTTTAAAACCTTACTTTAATGGCTCAAGGATTTCTTATTTGTAGAATCAAAGTTGCAGGTTGCAGCTCATATTTAGAAAACATTGTATATATCTTTGGCTTATTATTGTTGTCTGATCCTATTGTATTCATTTTCATTGTGAATATTCTATGAGTGACAAGATAACTACATGTTGTCTCTATGATTGATATGACATATCATTTTTTTTTAATCTCACATTCATTATGGCATTTTGTCATGGATATAGTGCTTTAGACCTAGTGTGCTCTTATATCATATTTTTTGTACTTTCTATGAATCTTTCTATTACTCTCTCCATTGCTGATACTAAACACCATTCTATTTTCTTTATTTTGAATAAGATTGTTCCACTCTCATACAACTTATTATATTTAAGCAACACTACTTCTTATTGGTGTCATAATATGGAATATTCTCTTGACTTGGTACTAGTGACCTCATTTACTGATGTTTGTAATTTACTATAGCCACAATGACATTTGTGTTTCACTTGCCTTTTAATTTCCTCAAACAATAATATCATATACCCATTTTGTGCTTATGATAGACAATTCTAATTCTTATCTTCATTTATTTTCTCTTGTAACCTTTTTTGATGTTTTAAAAATAATAACACAATTCTTCAAGGATTGATGTCTGATGACATTAGCATAGGCATATTCACCTCTTTGATGATGGTATTCTTGTATTCCTTTCTTCAGTCTATTGTTTACAAAACTAGATAACAAAATTTGTGAGGTAAATGTGCCTATGATAAGGTCTTAGTTTTGAACTTTGAATGAAAATTTTCATGCACTTAAACACATGTCCCTTGAATGTATCATTTTTATAGTTATTTGCATGTTCTTCAACTGCATTTCTGATTTCTTGATGATTCTTTTATTTTTGCCTCTCAATAGTATTCAAGGATCAACCCTTGTGGGAGCTACATTCAACCTCACATACTATTGAGAGATACCTTTATCTTCACATACAACAAACAAGTTAGAAAAATAGATGTCTGTCTCAGATATATATGATGGATTTAGATGAAATTATTATTTTATGTACATTGAGACCAACTTTTATATGCATAGGTAAATGACATGTAAGGTGTGTAACTTTTCATTTCTTAGAGTGTTTCTCTAACACATTTCTATAACTGATGCAGGAACCAGGAGCACCAGGAATCAAAGAGGCTAAAAGGACAAACAATTCAGGAAGCAATAAGACAACCTCAAAGTAGTCATACAAGCAATGACTAGTTACCCTTCCTACATGCACATTTGTTTTCATTTACTTATTCCTGTATGAATAGATCTTAATTTTCATTGAATAAGAAAGAAATCAGCCATTCTTATGACTTAGGTGAGACCAAATGTGCATTTTACATTCATTATATCTTACTTTTATTCAAAATAAATGTGTAATATCTTTCCTCGTATTTCATGCATTTGTTTATGCAATGACTAGTACTATATAATCTCTTAAGTTATCTCATTTAGACATATGAAGGTAATGTAGCAGGGATAGAAAATGCACCTTTCTTTCAAGTATATATTCTTGGAATTAATGGGAAGTGTGTACTGAGAGGGGAGGGGTGAATCAGTACCTCTAAAACTTTTGTATCTTTTAACCTTTATCCTTTAGGTAATCAATTGTTTATCCAACCATCTATTCTATGCTATCTTGATGTAAGATCTATCAATTCATAAAATTAATCAAATATGTGAACATTCATAGAAACATTCATGAAAGTAATTGACACATAACACAAGATATGATATCGTAGAAAACTCTTGTTAGGAAGTAAAAACTGCGGTGGGGATGGCACCCACAAATTCTTCACTATCTACAGATTGGAAGGGGCTAGTTAAGGCTTGCAATTTGATCACTTCTAATGATCTACCATGTTAAGAGTATCAGTGGAGACCTGTTAAAGTCTACTCTATTAAGAGATTTAGCAACACTGTTGAGTGTGCACTTGGTTAAGAGATTTATAGTTGGATGGTTAAATCCACCTTCCTTGAAAGGATTTTTATACTTTGCTTCACTTGTTAGAATGTAAGAAAATTACAATTTGAACTTGTGTATGCAATCTCCTATTTCTGATTACAGATCCATTTCAGATTACATGTATAATTATATCACCAAATGTGATTGAATAATATCTATGTTTCTCAGTAGCCTCTATTCTTGGTTCTTGATAACCAAATTCACCTTTTGTTGCTCTGGTTCTTGAAACTTTCAATCTGATCCATAAATTTTCTCATATGCTTCATTCATCCTCTCATCTGTTTTCGCATCATATTTATAATTAATGATTTCATCATCTATTTATAAGATAGATAGACCTAATCAAGTTTCACGTAGAACAATATTAACTCTAAGATCACAAGTTTACAAATTCACCTTGATCTCCTAGTCTATGTGTTTTAAATTAGTTAGACTGATTAAAAAACTTACATTCATGTTTCTTGTCCCTAAAGAAATAGATTTAAAAACAAATCAAAACTCTATAAATAGAATAAGACTATTTTATCTAACGTGGAAGTCAGATCCACTTTTTGCAGGCTATAACTGATGTTCAGTTTCTGTCAGTCGGTTATGCTCTGAAGTCAGTTAGACTGTTTCTTGGTGTTCCTTTTTGAACTGTCTCTCAGGTTCCTCTTAGACTGTTCTCTCAATTTTCACTATGACCTGCTTGTTGGGTTCCACTTTTGAGTTCCTCTTTATCCTTTCCATTTTGCATTTTTGGTTTACACACAAAATTATGTCATCAGTTTTCTTTGTACTTAGTAGTTTTCAGGGATCTCTGATATCTACATTTTTGGTTTTCTCTTTGTCCTATCTTTTGGTGTATGTTTACCGAAGATCTTCTTTGCATACTAATGGAAAAATAATGTCATCAATCTCCCCCTTTGACATTAGTATCAAAAATTGATAAGTGCCAAATACTAACAAAATGTTAAGTATGTAGATCATATATATTCCTTAGTCATTTCATGACTCCCCCTATGTATATGTTGGTATATCATTATTTTCCCCCTATGGATAGGTATTTGTTTATTTTGAAGTACTATATAGTTTCCTATCTGTACATATGATTATTTTCCCCCTTTTTTGATATTAAGGGCAAAGCTGTATACCTTATAGCTTATAAAAAATTTGAGAGTGTGAATACTTCATGTCTTCCATCATCTTCTCCCATTGGTCCTTATATTTCTCTAGAGCCATGTACTCGAGTGTGATCCTTGAGTGCATATCATAGATGTTGTCTGCTACAGACATCTAGCAGGTTGCTATCAACTGTCTTGCTGAACTGATATGTTGTTGAAGCAGTGTGAGATTTGGTAGAAGTTGAGCTTGAAGCTTGGTGACCTCTTCCTTGAATTGTGTTTCTCCTTCCCACAGTTCTTGTCTTAACCTTTTTGTCTCAAAAAATTTCTCATAATGCAACTTTATTGTATTGTCCTTGGTGGTTAAGCCTTTAGCACTTGTAGCTATATCAAAATCTAACTTTTCTATCTTATAACTATGCTCCTTAGTGAATTTTTCAATTGTGCTCAATTGTTGGATCAAGGAAATAGCTTCAACAATTATTGGATCTAATTCACTTATGAATTCAGAAGTCTTTACCTTGTTTACTTCCACTTCTTGGTTGATCTTTTCAACAATTTTGTGCTGATATTTCTACTCTTCTCTCTCTTTAATTGCCTTCTCTGCATCAATGTTCTACATTGTAATGGCTTATGTGAGAGTGGCTAGTTGATCAAGGATCAGTTTATTCTGATCCACATCAACTTTGGGTACAATCAGGTGCAAGATGTCCCTAGTTGTTTCTAGTACCATGGATTCTTAGTGTTTCTTTCTCATCTTCTCCTATAGTGCCTTCCTCTGGCATATTTCACTGTATTCTATCAGTGCTTCATAGTCAAGTGTAGTTGGGTCACATTTTGGTATCTCAATAATTTCATCTAGAGTGACTTCCAACTTACTCTTTTTGGATTTTTAATTTTTCTTCTGAGTTTCACTTGAGTGTAGAACCATAGCCATCTTCTTGGCTTTGTCTGTTGTGCTAGATGAAGTAACTTATGGTGTTGCCTCTTTTTGCTGCTATGCTTTAGTGTCAACTTATCACTTCTGAGTAGATGTCTCCACATCAACCTTTACATTATCTGTTGCAACTTGTTCGGTTACCTCAGGAATGTCATCTTTTTTTTTCTCCTTCATCGGTATCCTTATGTACTTCATCTTCCTTTTTATGTCCATCCTTCTCAGTGGTGTCTCCATCTATTTTTGTAAATCTTCTTCTGTAACCTTGTCAGTTTCAGTTACAATATGAGTGTCTCTGATGACATTTTGTTCGTCGGTGTTTTCTTTCTTTCCTTCATCCCCTTCATCCTCAGGAATGCTTGAATATTTGTCAAGTGATTTGTCTTTTTCTTGAAGTATATTGATGGCTTGCATCAATATTGGCATGTTTCTTGAAATGGTCACTTGTGAAGTGTCAAATGTTGTGTCCCATTCATCGATCGTATCCTTGGTAACAATGACATATTCATCTTTTTTTATTTCTTTTTTTGGATCATTGGTTATGTCAATGACTGTGTTGTCCACAATGTTGTCCATAGTGGTGTCCGATCATATCTCATCTGCAACATCCATATCCTTGTTTCCTTTTGTGTCCATCTTTTCCTTGTCCAATGCAACAGTTGTGATGATGATTGGTTCTATTGCTTCAGTATCTTGATCATTCTTTATTTCTTGATTCTTGGTTGGAGCTCTCCATGGCTCGGGACTTGTTTCCTTTTCAGGAATATCAAGTATTTTCCTTCATTGGGCTTCACTTTTTCAGTCTAACTCTAGTAGACGTCCTTTTAGCACTTGGTAGGCTCTTATCTTTGGTGAGAACCTTTTGGAATGAGCCTTCATCATTGGTTTTGATTTATTCCATTTTGGATTTGGGAGTCATAACTGATACTAGGTCTCTTTCCCTAATTTCTTTCTCGGAGTGTAAGGAAAAAGTCCATCTTGCCGATAGTCTATCTTGAAGTTCTTTGGGCATTCTGTCTGCCAGTTGTATTGGGAGGTAATGGTATATGCACATCATTTCAATGATTTCCTCCTAGATCTTATTTTGATCCATGGGATCTAATGTACCATTGCTTGACCTTCCTACTATTTGCATTACCTTATTTGATCATGTGTGCAGATACCTCATCAACTATTTGAGGTATCCTTCAATTTTCTTCTTGAACACCTTCATCTTGTTTTGTGTCCTCAATATCTTCTCTGGTTCTAATGATCCTTCTTCTCTTTGTTGGCCCTCTTTTCTATGAAGCCTATTTCCTCTTGTAGGTTCATACCTATCCTTTCTTCAAGGGTGAAGGAAATGAGTCCTTAGCTGTTTGGCTTCTTGTCCTAGAATAAGTTGTGGCTCTTTTCTTCTTAGCTGGTGTTGGTAATGGAGTATATGAATCTATAGATTTAGAGTCACTTACATGCTCAGCCTCACTGACGGGTGACTATCCTTCGGTTTCTTCCTTTTGTTCAGTTTCCTCCTCAATAATTGATAGTCTTTTCTTTAAATTCTTAACTATTTTATCTCTCATCCTGTCAATTTTCTTTACAACAAATTCAGTTTTGATTCTTTATTTGGCCTCATCATAAGGTTTGAACTTTGGTTGTGTCTTATTTAATGGTTCATTTATCAGTGCATTGATTGCATTAAATGCTTGATCAATATTTACCTCATATTCCAAAAGTTGTAACCATGTTGTCCTTAGTACAATAGGTTTGATGTATGTGTGGTTGGTATCAACCATAAAACATATATCATTCTTTAATTTATCAATAAGTTGATTAGGGATCCTTACTCTTTTCTGCATTCAGTCCTTGAATCCTGTAAAGTACTCATCCATGAATATTTCAAAGTTGTCTCCCAGTGATATTACTTGTTCACTGATTTGCATGGTGACTAGTTTTGTGGTATCCCATTTTACATCTCCTGCTGATGGAAATTATTCTTAAAAGTAAAAGAAAATGCACATGATAAGTGAGCCAAACTTAAATGTATTTGTCTTTGCATTTCTTATTGTTCTCAGGTTTTCTTCTAGCTGGTTAAGTAGAAGTTCCAACAGATCCAACTGAGTACCTTTCTTTACAATCTTATATGAAGTATCCTCTACTCTGGATGCTATTCTATTCATCCTGCTAGCTTGGAAGAATTTGTATCCTAGGACACATGCTTTGAATTTCAATTCAATATCGGTGATAGAGGATACCTTCAATCCTCTGCCATCACATTTGGCTCTGGTGTTCTTTTCAATCTCAGCCTTGGGTGGGTGTTTTAATTCCTTTACCTTATCAGTTATAGGGTAACTGGTGACTGCATGAATACCATCTCAGGTTATCATTTTAGGCTCATCCAACCATAGCTTGTGATTGTGCATTCAGTTCAGTACTAACCCAATCCACTTGGTTTTGAATACCTTTAGGAATAATAAGGCATTAGTGAGCCCTTTCACCTCTATGTGTTTGTGTTCATATTTTATGGATCCATCCTTATTACATATCTTTTTGAAATCTTGTTCCACCTCTAAGTCACCAATTTTTGCAATCTTGCAGTGGATGTATGCTCACACATCTTTGATGAGAAAAACCCTAGCTATTATTCGTGAGAGTGCTCCACCATTGTTGGGTTGTGATGCAACCTCAGGGAAAATATTGTAGCGAGGTTCCTCACAGGTAGAATTATTGATAAGTTTAACCTCATCCTCCTTGATGTTCTTCATTTTTGTGCTTCTTGAGGTCGTGGCCATTGTTTCAGATATTTAGGGCTTTATGAAAAATGCATAAAATAGAGTTCTTGATTGTCGTAGGAACTTATTGTTTACACCTATAGTGGTCACTGATCTATTAGAGTGCTTTGGGTCGAGTTGAAGTCACTTTGTGATGCTATTTCTTTGTGCTAAAATTTCACTCTTGTCGCTCTACTCTATTTGCTGGTGAATAATGAAACCCTTCTGTCGCCCTTTTATAGATGTTTTCCCTAAAAAGTGAGTCATTAATGCTCAACCACTCCTCGGTGTGTGAAGATGGAGTCGTTGGTTTGAAAATTAACTTCTCTCTTCAGTGACAACGTGATGTTTTGGGGCAGTTTTCTAACTTCTTTCTTTTATTGATGGGTTTCTGTGTTTTTTGAACATAACTCATTCAACTTGCTTGATTACTGACGAGTCTTAGTTTACACTAGCAACTTTGCTTTTACATGTTAACCGACAATTCTCAGTAAGTGTAGGTAGTTTTAGATTTGAGCATATACCGATGAATTTTGGTATGTATTGTCCGATAGAATAGTTATCAAAAATTTTAACAAGTTATATCATGATGCATCTTTACTTATGCTAATTTGGCAGTTTATCAATATATTATTTAACTGATGTAAAATATTGCTTAGCGTAATGCAGTTCCCTACTTACTTGTTCTCCTTAGGTGGGGGTGGTGATGTCACCAGATCCATTGGATGGGGTGTCACCATTTGCATTGATTGGTCCAACTTCATCATTATTTTAAGCTTTTCTCCACATTTTGTGTCTCATTCTCTAGATGTCTTCAACGGTGTTTCCATTGGGATATGTGTTGGTCTCTTTCATTCGGTCTCTGCAGTATTTCTTGAGATGACCAAATTTATGCCAATGTAAGCATGTCATTCTAGGGTTAGTCCAGCCTCTAGACTTTCTTCTCCACTGTCTCATATAGTTTGCAATAATGTGACCAAATCTTCCACATGTTGTACAATTTTTCCATGTGTTGTAATCCCATACATACTGGTTACCGAATCTTTTTAGTTGATAGGGAGTTTCTTGACCTTTAGGCTTCCATGCTTTCTTTTTCTTTTTCCAGCATTCAAGAGTTGTGTGCCCATTCATTTTGCAAGTAGGAAATTATTTTTCCATGTAGGTTTCCATCTTTAGTTGTTTCATCTCATACTTACATTCATATGATTTATGTCCTTTCTTGTTACATTTATAACAAAATCCTATGAATGAAGATGTGGATTTAGGAATACCTTTCATTTTGCCTCTGCATACATTTGCTAGTGGCCTTTCTTTCCATAGTGATTGCATGTTAGCTTTCTTGGTCATGGATTTGCATAGACATTATTTGGATCAGCTTGATTGTGTGATTCTCCATTCTTGGTAAAGCATAGACATTCTTTGGATCAGACTGATTTTGTGATTCTCCATTCTTGGTAAAGCCTAGACCGGTGTTTTTGTTGATTCTTCATTGTCCATCAAGAAAACCATCCATTCTTTTATTTCTCTCTTCATCTTTTTTGATAATTTCATTATGTTGCTGTTGAATTTTGAGTTCTTGTTTCATCTTTTCAATCTTCCCTTAGCTCACCGATAGCTTCTATTATTTCAATGAGGTCAACATTCATTCTATTTTTCTCTTGAATCATAAGAATAATATGATTTGTAATCTCATGGTGATGATATGTAAGTCTTTGTATTTTAGAATCTTTCTCTTGTAGCTTTTTAGTAATCTTCCTTCTATCATCAATAACTAGTGTTCTTTCTTGCTCAGCTTGTCTAGCACTGTTCATGACATTGATCATTCTTACCATCTATGTCTCTTGACCGATTTGTAGATATTTCACTTGTCCAGCCAGATGTTGATTGATTTCATTCAGGCTTGTGATGCTTTCTTTTGATTTGTCTAATGCTTTTCTTGTATTTGATCCCAGATACTCAAAGAAATATGGTATCTCTTCCTCATGGTAATTTGTTTCATTACAATGAGATTCCATAATATTTCTTTAATCTAATAGATATCTCATCTCGATTCTAGCTTCTTTCTACTACTCATAAAAGATCTGAATTTGTAGCTTTTGATTCCCAATACTCTTGTCAATTCTGTACTTGTCCATTGTATGATCTTTTCTCTTAAGCCTTTAAGATTTTCAAAATAAGAGACTTAGCTCTGATACCAATTTTTGGAATTAATGGGAAGTGTGTATTAAGAGGGGAGGGGTGAATTAGTACCTCTAAAACTAGTGTATCTTTTAACCATTATCCTTTAGGTAATCACTTGTTTATCCAACCATCTGTTCTATGCTATCTTGATGTAAGATCTATCAATTCATAAACTTAATCAAACATGTGAACATTCATAGAAACACTCATGAAAGAAATTGACAGATAGCACAAGCTATGATGTCTTAGAAAAATCTTTTTAGGAAGTAAAAACTACGGTGGGGATGGCATCCACAAATTCTTCACTATCTATAGATTGGAAGGGGTTGGTTCAGGCTTACAATTTGATCACTTGTAATGGTCTACCCTGTTAAGAATATCGGTGGAAACCTATTAAAGTCTACTCTATTAAGAGCTTTAGCAACACTATTGAGTGTGCACTCGGTTAAGAGATTTATGGTTGGATGGTTAAATCCACCTTCCTTGAAAGGTTTTTCACAATTTGCTTCACTTGTTAGAATGTAAGAAAATTACAATTTGACATGGTGTATGCAACCTCCTATTGCTGATTATAGATCCATTTAATATTACATGTATAATTATATCATCTAATGTGATTGAATAATACCCTTGTTGATCGGTAGCCTTTGATCGGTAGCCTTTGTTCTTGGCTCTTGATAACCAAATTCACCTTTTGCTATTCTGGTTCTTGAAACTTTCACTTTGATCCATAGATGTGCTTGTATGCTTCATTCATCCTCTCATCGATTTTCACATCATCTTTATAATGAATGATTGCATCATCTATTTATAAGATAGATTGACCTAATCAAGTTTCACATAAAAGAATATTAACTCTAAGATCATAGGTTTAGAACTTTAACTTGATCTCATAGTCTATGTGTTTTAAATCAGTTAGAATGATTAAAACACTTACATTCATGTTTCTTGTCCCTAAAGCAATGGATTTAGAAAAAAATAAAAATTCTATAAATAGAATAAGACTATTTTTTTTACGTGGAAGTCAGATTCACTTTTTGCGGGCTGCATTTGACTTTTGGTTTCTGTTGGTCAGTTATGCTTTGAAGTCAGTTAGAGTATTTCTCAGTGTTCCTATTTGAACAGTCTCTCGGGTTCCTCTTTGACTATTTTCTTGGTTTGCACTATGAACTACTTGTTAGGTTCCACTTTTAGGTTCCTCTTTATCCTTTCCATTTTGCATTTTTGGTTTAAACATAAAATTGTGTCGTCGGTTTTCTTTATACTTAGCAGTTTTTGGTGATCTCTTATATCTACAATTTTAGTTTTCTATTTTTCTTTTCTTTTGGTGTATGCTTACCGAAGATCTTCTTTGCATACTAATGGAAAAATAATGTCATCATATATGGGGTCTACTTGAATTGAGTGATGAGTGAAATTCTAGTAACATCTCTTTTATAGTGCTTCTATGTTAGACTCTTATATTTGGAAGTCTATGTGGTCCAGATTTTTATAGTATAGTTGCAGTGACCTATTGTATTGTAGAGAAGTTAGTATTTTTACAGTTTCAATTATTTGTATTTTCTAAAGTGTTTCCATTCTGAAAATAAAGGTTTAAGATATGTGGCTACTCATATAGATGGATTTAGGTTTTTGTCTTGGTTGTGAAATTATCTGGTGATCAGGAATGTGTTCCTAGTGTTCCCAAGAATGTGTCATCCAGTGTTGTAGTTATTTTTAGTTGTTGTTATGATCTAGAAATATTTTATGACAACTTATGATGTGAAATGTTGACATGGATTATGTTTTGGTGTGTGGATATCTCCATAGCACATGGAGGTCTGGTTGCAGTTGACAAGTTGGCAATTTTATTCTACACGTATCAATGATCTTTGGTACAATTATTACAATTATTGTGGATCTAAAATTTAGAAATGTGTAGTATGTTATTGGTCTGTATTTCTCCTAAGATGGATCATTATTTTATATTTAGGTCTAGGTGTTATATTTATTTATTGTTGAAGTTTTAGATTTAGGTCTAGGTCTTGTACTTAATGCTTATCTATCCAGATCCGTTCATGCTATATGGGACCTATGTATTTAGAGTTTATCTCTTATACATTTGAGTCCGTGGTTCAGATGATTTTGGCATAGGACTTATTTTGATTTTACTATGTCCTTGACTGACATGAAACTTATTTGCAATATCTTTTGGCTTGGTCAACCTTTTTATAATCTCTAACAATCTATCATGTATATAAGGAGTGTTGGTGATTTAAAAAATGTAAGTGTACTGTGTAAATAAAGTGAAGTGTGTGAACTAGTTCAATAATCAATAGAGAAGAGCTCAGCAACAGTGGAAAAGAAGTAAAGGTAGTAATATTTTCTGCTAGAGTGGACAGTATTTTGCAAATTGACTACATTATTAGGAGAGTCTATCTTTATCTACTTTGAATATTTTAAATTACTTTTAGAGAATGAGTCTTGAGTACTTGATTTCTTTATTGTATCTTTCTACTTTGGTATTAAGCCTTTGTATGCAAGTCCAGAGTAGTGAGATCCTATTGTACTATAAGGCATTGAGCCTTCTTATCTATATTCATTGTTGTATTGGCAGTGAGCCTCTGGTTGCTAGTCCAGAGTAGTGAGATCCTAATATTTTGTAATTATATTATATGCTTAAGTGAATTATCTTTGAGTTTTCCACATATAAATCTTGGTGTTCTTGTGTTGTTGATCCTGTTCTTCACTTGCATATTGTTTCATGTGGTGATTTTTGAAAATAGCTGTTGGAGTTTTGTTTTATGCTAATTTACCCCCTTCTCTGCATCCATATTGTGTTTATCTGATTCACACCCCCACCCCTCAACATTTAAGTAATAGTTATTATAATTTAATATTATAATAAATTCATAGAAGAATTGAGAAAAACCTGAGATAATAAATAAAACCATGTAAATAAATGAATATTAGTATCAATTTTACTACCATACTTTATATAACAATGTATTATAAATCTCTTAGTTGAATGACAAGCCAAAGGATTATACAATTCTTGAATAGTGTAATTCATCTTTTTATATCCTTACTCAATATCATTAAAACAAGTGTCTAGTAATTATAATTTACTTATGATGGGCCATGTAATTTTGTGCAACTTCTCTTATATTGGAAATGGAAATCTACTGGTACTTGTTTACTTTCATTTGTCAAATAGACCTTCACTTGTGAACATGCATTGGTGCAGGATATAAATTTTTATTGGTCCTTTTAAAGTTTTTTAATGGCTAAAATACAAATTTTTTTTTGGGGTGTTAGGTGTACATAGAGTGAACAATAATACACGACAATGTTATATATTTTAAAAGAAAAGCTACAAAGGGATCAAATTTTTCTTTGAAAAGAACACCCGTCATGAAGATATGAAGACCAACTCTAATGACCCCCATAGAACCCATCAGAAATTAGCAAAGAAATATGGAATTTTTTTTTTAACAATTAAATTTAGGTTAACAACTTTCCAGCGCCACTATTCTTGAATGACTAATTCAAGATGTCTTGTTGCAATGTGATAATGAACACACAAAAGACTTAAATTGTTCCACAACACCTACCAACCATGGAAGAATGTGTGGAACTCCTTTAGGAACTCAAATGAAGGGTTTTTACCTTCACAAGACTTGATAAGACAAGATATGCCATCTCCTTAACATTAGTTTCAACAATCAATCAACTATGGTCCAAAGCACGTAAACCATTGAAAAATTTATAATTAAGTTTTGTTGACATCACCTATGGATGAGCTCTAAAATTGTATAGATTTTTAAGGCTAAATTTAAGAGAAAATTCATATTTTTCAATTTCACAACATTTTTCATAATATTATTTAAATGGATCCTATTTAATAAATCTTGAAGAAAAACTTTATTTCCACATCTGAAAACGTCACAATTCATTTTGAACTCTCAATTTTTTCATTTTTCAAAAATTCCAAAAACCAGAAAGTTCATTAAAACACCATTAAACTAGAATGAATCTCACCAAAACTTGGGATTTTTCAAAATTAAAATTTTAAAGATACTAGTTTAAAATGAAAGTTCCCAAGATCCATTCCTAAACATAAAATACAAATTAAATTTTGGCATTATAACTATGTTTTTAGGAAAATTGTCAAAATAGGACTTCACTAATCCTAATCCAACCTTTAGAAATGCGAAACCATGAGAATAAGCATATAATTATGCAAAACACCTTAATTTTTGCAAAAAACTTGAAATGGAGATTTCTTCAAGCACAATCAATGAAGTTTCAAATGTTTGCATAAGAAAGACCCATTCCCAATTCCTATCCTAATACATCCAATCATATCCATTTTCTTTCCAATTGGTCTCTCAATCCACAAATCAATTCTTCTCCTAATTTATTTGGTTTTACATATTACAATTTTCTCCCAAATGAAAAATTTGAAAAATGAATGTATTTTTCCCTATTTATTTATACTTTTCTAATTGATTACATATAACCACAATTTACCCCAAAATCTAGATAAACATTTAACTATAAGCATATTTAATGTTTAACATTCAATTTCTGGCTTAAAATTGTATCAACATTTTTCCAAATTAAACTCGTAGAAAATTTGAATTCAAATAAAATAAATACACATCCATTTGCCATTCACATAGGGTCAAGGTCATGAAATTATAGCAATAATCAATATCCAAGATAAATTATGAAAATAATATGGTACAAAATCATTCTCAAATTGGGTATGATATATAAGGTGAAATGGTTATAACAAGTGTGACATTTCCTCATAAAAATAATTGGGGAATAACTCATACCTGTGAAGCTAGATTGAAAAACTCCTAGCACCTATAAGCACTCAGTGCAAGTCATATTTATCTATGGATGTAAATAATTATTGAATTACATATAATCTCCTTGAAATGGAATCAGTATAAAACATTGAATAATCATCTGAATGAGCACACAATTATACTAATAGGTAGGTGAACTTGTATAATACAATATTTTACTTTTTCAATCTTCAATAACTATTAAAATATCAAAATATGCAATAATTATAGAATAAAAAGAGAACACATGACGCAAGGATGGATGGAAGGAGGGGCCAAGGGCTCTCCCAACTACCAAACCAACTTTCAGACATAATGCAGAAACAACAACAGAGTGAGAGAAGAAACAACAAGATCCTTTTCATTAATTGATCAAAATCATTACATGTTGGGTTGTAAGGCCTTCCCGATTTTGACCACATACATTTAATGAATTACAGATTGATCTTCATACATGTGAGGTCACAGACCTTCCTTCCAGATATTTCAATAGTTAATCTTCTCTCTTCTAAACTTCCCCCTAAAACTAAGAACATAGAAACAAATATATACAAGAGTCCACCAAAGAGGTCGGTGCACAAATCCATAAGTGAGACCCAGATTTAGGTCCACACAGATCTCAATGAGACCCCACATTAAAGAAGCCACAAAAATTAAATGCAGAAGTCAGCCACTAGATCCAACTCCAAAATAAACAACTCAGGCAAAGGATGACCTAGCAACAGAGTGACTCAGGCAAAGAACACCCCGAGCAATAGAACATGACTCAGAACAAGCATACCTGAGAAATAGAAGACAAACCTGAGCAACAAAAAAAGAACTTGGAACAAGCATGCCTGACCGCTAGAAACCCAAGCAATAGAGACCAACTCAAAACAAGCATACCCGAGAAACAAAGAACAAACCCGAGCGACATAGTACTTCACCGAGCAGCCTCCAAATAAATAAAAGAACAAAAGAAAACATATTTTTGGTTGAGAATGATTGCCAAGGACCCAAGACGCTCCCACATCAGACACCTATGGTTAAAATAAATGATTCCCCGATTCATGTATTAGATCCAACCTAAAATGAATCCAACTTAGATTGAGAAATCCAAGATGAGTCCTCAATGGGTCTATTCTTCCAATTTACTAGATACTCCATGTATTCCTTTCCTCTTGTACTTTTGCTAACTCTCTATTTAAAAATTTGTTCAACTTCCTCCATCTACTTCTTAGGATAATCACTTGGTATTTCCACTTCTTCATTAGGTTCATGATATTCATAAAAGTCTAAAATATTGAATATAGGTGATATATCCATGTCGATAGGTAATTCAACTTCATAAGCATTTCCACTGTCAAATATTCTCAGTATTCTGCAAGGACCAAATTTCTTCATCTTTAATTTACCATATGTTCCAATAGGAAATATTCCTTTCTTCAAATAAACCATTACTGCATTACCAACTTCAAATGTTTTATGTCTTCTTGATCTGTCTACACTATCTTTGTACTTTTGATTGATTTTATCCAGCTTGTGTTTTATATCCTCATGAAATTTCTTCATGAACTCAACAAACTCTTCTGCTTCAACACTTCTTTTCTCTTCTCCAACAATATCTCTCAATTCTGATATACCTCTCGGTTGTGTGCCATGAACAATCTCAAAAGGTGTCTTTCCAGTACTTCTATTCACTAAACTGTTGTATGCAAACTCTGCTTGTGCCAACATCAAATCTCATTTACTTGGTGTATCTCCAACTAGGCATATCAACAAGTTACCCAAACTTTAGTTTACAGCCTCTTTTTTTCCATCAGTCTGTGGGTGAAATGTAGAACTATACTTCAACTCAGTATCCAACTTCTTCTAGAGTGTTCTCCAAAAATAGCTTACAAATTTACTGTCTCGGTTAGAGATGATACTCCTTGGTAATCCATGCAATCTGACAACCTCCTTAAAGAAAATATATGCTATATGTACTGTATCTAATTTTTTATTACATGGTATGAAATGTGTCATCTTAGAAAATATATCCACAAAAACAAATATGGAATCATTACCTCTTGTTGTTCTCAGTAAGCCAAGAACAAAATCCATGCTGATATCACTCCAAGGTTTTTCAGGAACAGTAATTGGTGTATACAAACTAGTATTCTGACTCACTCTTTTTGCAACTTGATAAACTCAACAAATTTTCACAAATTTATGAACATCCTTATACAACTAAGGCCAAAAATACCTTTCCTTAAGAAAACTCAATGTTTTATCAATACCAAAATGTCCAACCAATCCATTACTACGTTTCTCCTTTATTAAATTAGTTCTCATTGAACCTATCGGTATACACAACATAGTAGCTATGAACAACATATCTTCCTGAATAAGATAGTCTTCATACTTACTTGATTGATTTGAATTAGGTGCTCTGCACACTCTCCACTACTCATAAAAATTAGGATCACTTTCATACAAATGCTTCATGTCATCAAAACCAAGAACTTCAATTTTCATTTCAGTCAACAAAGATCTTCTTCTACTCAATGCATCAACAACTCGGTTAGATACTCCACTCTTATGATGTATCACAAATGTGAAACTCTACAAATACTCTACCCATTTCATATGTCTCTGATTCAACTTATTATGACTACCCAAATACTATAAATCCTTATGATCAGTATACAACACAAATTCATTTGGCATCAAATAATGTCTCCATTTCTTCATAGCTTGAAAAATAAATATAACTCTTGATCATAGACGTAATATTTCCTCTTTGCATCATTCAACTTTTCACTAAAGAAAGAAACATGTTTACCTTCTTGAGTCAACACAACTCCAATTACACTTGCACTTGCATCACATTCAACTTGAAATACCTTATTAAAATCAGGTAATGCTAACACAGGTAATTCAACAACCTTCAGCCTCAAAGCCTCCACACTTTTATCAGCTCCATGTGTCCATTTGAATTTTGTTTTGTCTCCTCTCATTGTCTCAGATATATCATTATAAATAGAACTGAAATTTCTAATAAAATTCCTATAAAAACTTGCCAATCCATGAAATGATCTTACCTCAGTGACATTCTGAGGTGTAGGCCAACTAAGTATAGCTTCAACCTTCTCAGGGTCCATCTTCATACCATCTGGTGATATCACAAAACCTAAATACATAAGTTCTTCTTTCATGAAGAAACACTTTTTCAGATTTATTAGCAACTTTTCCTCTTTCAATCTCTGTAACACTAGTCTTATATGCATCAAATTCTCTTCTCTATTCTTAGTGAATATCATAATATTATCCAAATATAGAATCACACATTTATTCAATAATTTCTTCAAAAAATCATTCATTAACCTCATAAAAGTACTCAGTGCATTAGTTAAACCAAAAGGCATAACCAACCACTCATACAGACCTTCCTTTGTCTTGAAAGTAGTCTTCCATTCATCACCTTCTCTGATTCTAATCTTATGATACCCACTCTTCAAATAAATTTTGGTAAAATATCTTGCTCCACTAAGACAATCCATTATGTCATCCATTCTCAGTATAGGAAATCTATACTCCACTGTTATTTTATTGATTGCTCTTGAATCAATGCACATTTTCCATTCTCCATTCTTCTTAGGTGCCAACACAGCTGGTACTGCACATGGACTCAAACTTTCCTGGATCAAAACTTTGTTCAACAATTCATGAACTTGTTAGTTAATCTCTTCATTCTCAGTCAATGTTAACCTATGTGGTGCTGTGTTCGGTAAACTATCTCTAGGAATCAGATCAATATAATGAGTGATATCTCTCATTGGTGGAAAACCATCATGTACATTATTTGAAATGATCTCCTTGTACTTAGTGAGTAACTTCTCAACTTCTATAGGAATTTCATCTTCTACATTCTTACTTCATTTTTTAGGAATCAAATCATAAAAAATATCATTTCTTTTCAAATCCTTAACAAACTGTCTACCTTCCATCAAACAAAATTTCATAGATGTACATATCTCACCAACAGATTCTTCAACCAAAGGTAACAATAATTGTTTCTTACCATCAACCCAAATAGAATACCTATTCAATCTTGCATCATGTATATCATGTCTATCATATTTCCAAGGTCTACCCAGCAAAATATGACAACAATCCATTGGTATAATATCACACAACACCTTATCATAATACTTTCCAATTTTTAGATTCACAAAACATTGTTCACTCACCATTAATGTATGCTCATCCTTGATCCATGAGATCTGACAAGGCTTCAGATGCTTTATCCTCTCCAATTGTAACTTGGTGACCATTTCCTTAGATGCCAGATTCTCTGAGCTTCCACTATTGAAAATCACCTTCCAAACTTTGTCTGCAACTCTACATATAGTCTTGAACAAACTTTTCCTGATAGGATCTTGCTTATCTTTCTTACTCCATAGTATTCTTTGGATCATTAGATTTCCTTCCTTCTCAAATTCATTTGGTGACTCTTCTTGCATGAAAGCATTTCTTCTACTACCAATCTTCTTGCTTGCATGTGTACATTCAAATGATTTATGTCCTTCCTTTCCACAATTGTAACAACTTACTTGGAATCCTCTTGTGTTATAACCACCTCAAGACTAATTTCCTCTTCCTCAGTATGTACTTTCACCTTTCCATTCAATCTTTCCCTTGTCTTGAGATGTTTTTGAATTCAACTTGTCTGGTTCAGATCCACTATTTTCACCATGAGATCTACCTCTTCCTCTAGGGAATCTACCACCTTTTCCTCTTTGTCTTAGTTCATATATTTTGTTCAACTTTTCCTCAGCTTTTAGGGAAAACTGATATGTCTCTTCAATGATTGCCATCTTGACCAGACTGATCTCATCTTGTATGCAACTTCTCAATCCATTCAAGTATCTTTCTACTCTTTCCACTTCATTTTCAACATGTCTAGATCTGATGTCCAATCTATAGAATTCCTCAGTGAAGTCTTTTACTGATCTATCTTCTGCTTCAAAATTTACATTCCCAAAACTAGGTTGATCTCATAATCACAAGGTAGAAACTTTCCTTTCAATTTTTTTACCATCTTATCCCATACCTTAATTTTGTCTTTATCTTTCTTCTTTTGATCCAATTGCAGATGTTCTCACCATAAGGATGCATGACCTTTAAACTTTGTGCTTGCAATCTTCACCTTCTTGTCCTCTAATACATTCTCATATTCAAAGTACTTTTCCATCTCATTTATCCAATCTATCAACTCATCCGAATATAATTTTCTAGTGTACTTAGGAGGATTAAACTGAGGTGTGGACTTCAAACTTGTCAAAGCTCACAGGAATCTTTCTTCTTCCTGATTCATCATAGGTGCAGGTGTAGCTTCACCTTGAACCTCTTCTAATTCATCATCACTAACATCTTCTAGATTTGTTCTTCTACCCTGGGTTGTCTCAACAGCTTCCAATCTTGCAACCATCTATTTAAGAATATTAGCTAGACCTAGATCTGTGTTTCCTCTTCCATGAACCATCTTAAATCCCTCTACAATTTTAGGGCAGATCACAATCTCCTACCCCACAAAAATATCACCAACTAGGGTTAGGGTTTACAAGAAGAAACTTAGATCTCACCAATGCTCTGATACCACTTGACACAATGATTGATGGCAGGAGGGGCCAAGGGCTCTCCCAACTACCAAACCAAATTGCACACACAATGGGGAAACAAAAAAAATAGAGAGAAGAAACAACAAGACCCTTTTCCTTAATTGATCAAAATCAATACATGTCAAGCTGTAAGGCCTTCTTGGTTTCAGTCACATACATTCAATTAATTACAGATTGATCTTCATACATGCAAGCTCACAGAATTTCCTTCCAGATATTTCAATACTTAATCTTCTCTCTTCTAAACTGCCCCCTAAAACTAAGAACAAAGAAAAATATATATACAGGATTCCACCAAAGAGGTCGGCACACAAATCCATAAGTGAGACCCAAATTTAGGTCCACACAAATCCCAATGAGAGATCCCACATTAATTAAGCCACAAAAATTAAATGTAGAATTCGGCCACTAGATCCAAATCTAAAATAAACAACTCGGGCAAAGGATGACCAAGAAAAAGAGTGACTCAAGAAAAGAACACCTTGAGAAAAAAACACATGACTCGGGCCAAGCATACCCGAGCAACAGAAGACAAAACTGAGTGATAGAAAATGAACTCAAAACAAGCATACCCAAGTGACAGAAAGCTGAGAACTAGAGACCAACTTGGAACAAGCATACCCGAGAAATAGAGAACAAACCCGAGCGATAGAGTACTTCATCGAGCAGCCTCCAAACAAACAAAAGAATAAAAGAAAATATATTTTTGGTTGAGCGGGATTGCCAAGGACCCAAGATGCTCCTGCATCAACACAAGACTCATGTGGAAACCCTTACAGAGAAAACTATAGAAAAATATTGCATATGTACAACCTTGTATTACATATTTGAAGGTACAAATCCAAAGGAGACACCAATACCTTAAATTATAGGCACCAACATAATGGAAGCACCAATCCCCACTACTAAGCACTAGCTTAGTGAGAGACACTAATCTCTCTTTTAGGAAGGAAAACTCAAAAAACAAATTTCTACACTCTTAGATATTACTTATGCAATATATGGTAGATAATTAAATCTCTTCAAATATTATTCTTCCTAATTGTTCTACACTTCGCTCAATGGGTTGGTGTGGATAACTTAATGTACATGCCTAATAAGGTCATTAATCCTTCATTAAACAACCTATTTACCTTAGGAGACTCAGTTATTTATCAACTAGGGAAATATATACTTGGAGGATGCTATAATTTTATGTGCATCCAAGAACTTTCCAAGCCACATATCAATTGTGTAAAGAAATCTAACTAAACTCAACAACTAGCTAAAAAAAGTAATTCTATAAAAGGAACCTTGTTTGCATAGTAGTGGTTCCATGCAAAATAAAGTAGATGATTGTTCATAGGTAACTCCTACTTCTAACCATTAAATCCATTAACCAATTAGTTTAGCTCAAGAACATAAGTATAATAGTTAATTTCATGAAAACATTAAGAAATATAACTAATACTTAAATAAATGAAACTACTCTACAAGAGAATTACTCTGCCTCATGTGGTCATTTCTTGAGGAGATTTAACCTCAGATGCACAATAACATTAACTCGATGTATCATTCAATCATCCACTATTTATTTTTTAATATTACATCATGATAATAGAAATAACTTTAACTACTAAAAAATCTAGGCAAAATCTAAATATGAATAGATATATTGTCAATCCCCCAACTCTTGGAAAAACTAAAATTTATAGATAGTTTGGAAAATTGGCATAATTACATTCAAATCACGCTAAAGATAAATTTAAAACATTTATAATAATTAGGGTCACTTCTTATTCTACAAATTAAAAATTAACAAACAACTAAATAATATGAGTTAGAGTCCTAGAAGAACTCCAACTTTATCAATATGCAAAAATATGAAAATATGCAGAACTCAAAAATGTAGTAGTGGAAGATAATGACTATTCTACTAGCTTTCTTAACTTATCCACACATCATAACCTTTAGGACAAAATAATGAAAACTTCCAACAAACATATCGATTGACATCCCTTGACATTTTCCACGTGGACTGTAGCATTTTAGTGCCCACCCATAATTTACTTTTCAATAATGATGCCAGAATATTTTGGTTATTTTCATGATGATTATGCATATGTTAGGATGGTTTTACTCACCTCATACTTGCATGTGTATTGTTGGCATATGTCTTTTACATTACTGTGTGACATGTTTATCTTACATTTCTATATGTTGTGTCTGGTTGTGGTAGAGG
>MU228540.1:136986-186089 GCA_018584345.1 Thuja plicata
TATATATATATATATGCTTGACTTTGTGATGCAGGTTTGCAGGTACCGGGCATCGACTTCCTTGAATCGTTAGGATGAGCATGCCCTATCACAATATCTCAATGGTAAGATAGGGGATATAACAGACAGGTCTGAATCCCAACTTAAGCCATTATTATCTTGAAACAGTGGACATGTATCTTAATTTCTACCTTCCGAATTCGTCAAGGTGACGTCATTCGTGAATCCTTCCTTTGTGCTTGTTTGTGGTATTTTGGGTTAGTCAGTTTTTTCATCATGTTGTCTGGGCATGTGGTTGATGTGATTTTTATGTTATTAGTTAATACAATTTATGAGATTAATTATATAATTAAATAATTAAATCTTATTATTTTGGAAATATTAAATATGATGGTATTTAATTAATAAAAATGAATTAAATACATGTGTTAATTAAAAAAGACTTAATTAAAAAGTCTAATTTTGGAAATATATGATTTAATTAATTATTAAATCCAAAATTGAAACTTAAAGCATAATTAATGAATTGATATTTAATTATCAATTTGCATGTATTAATATGCTATAGTATTAATTGTTAATTATGATGACAGGTAACTATTTGAATGTTTGAAGATGTTAAGTTGATCACCAAAATGCAGAAGGATAATGCAAGAAATTAAATCAGTTAATGGATTGTATTGTCATTGATGTCAACTTAATATAATCTAATCGGTTATAATCAAAGTGTCAAAGACTTCAGAGAATCAAAGAGAAAAATATTATGCTTTCAGTAATGCATAAAAGACAAGTATTCACAATGTAACTACAAACACCGATGATGAGTGGAACCTGATGGATAGAGATCACTAAAAGTCAAGTCATAGTGATGCTCGAGCAAGAAAATGGATGAGAAGAATCAAAAGCATACCCGACGGCTAGAAACATAGTGTAAACTGATGGAGAAGCCCAAGGAGAACTGGAGTGCTGACCGACGCTATTAGAGAGTTAAACAATGAAATTAACTTGAGTTCAGAAATGAAAAAATATCTAGCCGATAGAGATAAATATAGACTTAAGTGGTTGTTATCATTGTTTTCATCGACAAGATAAGCCAGAGATAAGTAATTGATTTAAAGTTGTTTTGTCCAGTTGGCAAGAAGATCTTAGCGAGATAAAACATGAGTTTTTCTTTAAATCTAATTGGAAATAATTGTGGATCACGCCAAGATTAAGAAGATCAAGAACCTAACAATGGTGATATCATGTCTATAAAGAGACAACTCAATTCATTATGAATTGGTGTGGGTGAATGAATGAAAAGAGGATGCTGAAGAGAAACTTCATACAGTTTTGATCAATCAAGCTAAGGAAAGAGCTAAAGTGTTCTATAGACACCAAACAACAAAGTAAAACATCACTGATAAGAATCAAAGTGGAGAAAAGGTATAAAAAGAGTTATATTGATCAGAATAGTTTTTCAAGATTATAATAGATCTGAAAATATGCAAGTATAAGTTGTATATGTGAATAGATCATACTATTTCAGTTTGACCATTGATTCAGAAAGTCTCTTGACCAAGCAGGATTTAAAGATCCTTTCTATATTGAGATACATCCCAAGGAGCATCAAAAATTTTGATCATGACGATCGCATGAGATGCCAGATACCAATTGATAGGCTAAGTGAGTGTTTGATCAAGGAAGGTAGCATAGAGATGCTTGATATCAAGTGACAGAGTAAAATTTTAAATCCTCTAACAAGGTCACACCTAACAGTGTTTTTGTAACATTTAACAGGGTTGTCGCTTCATCGAGCTCACTTCAGAAGAGTGAAAATTTTGGGTTACCAATCCCAAATGATTTTTCCCTTAATAGAGTTTCCACATTAAAAATTCATGTGTCAATGTGTTTATGAGTCATTACTTTAGTGTTTTGCATTACACTTAACTTAATTGGATTGATCGATATACTCTAGATAATTTTCTGTCTTTCGATAAATTAACATACTACTATTTGGTAAATCTATAGTAGAAGGTTTTACTATTAGTAATAATTGAGAGGGGGGGTGAATCAGTGGCCTAAAATTTTAATCCTTAAATCAACCCTTTAACTCTTATAACCACTAATTATTTCTCAAGTTATATTTTGTCCTAAAATATGAATTCCTTGAACAACTTATATCAATTTACTACTTGTCAGATTGCTCTGTTAAACCTTCTTCTTAATGTTTACCGATAAGTAGTCATCTATTTACCAAAATACAATAAATATGTAGAGTATACCGATATATCCATAATTAATTATGTAAGATACAAAATAGTAAAGAATTGCATCATACACACATATAACACATGTATTTTAACGTAGAAACCCTGTTAAGGAAAAAAACCACTGGGACCGGTACCCCAAATTTTCACTCTTCTGAAGTGAGCCCTGTTAAGAGCCAACCCCGTTAAAGGTTACAAACACACTATTAGGTGTGACCTTGTTAGAGGATTTTACACATATAGGTTGTCACTTAGTATCGGGCATCTAATGCTGCCATCCTTGAATCAGCCTCTCTCTTAGACTGTCAATAGGCATCAGGCATATCCAATGCTACTTTCATGAATCAACCTTTTTGCAACTCCTTGGGATGTACCTCAATATATAGAAGACTGTTAAGTCTTGCTCTATTAAGAGACTTGATGCTTCAATGGTTAAACTGAAACAATATGACTTGTTTCTAATGAAACTTGAATTGTTGATTTTCAGATCTATTTAAGTACATTACCTCTCTGACCAATGTATCAATTCAATTCTTTTGTGCTCACTATTCGTCGGTGTCTGTAGAATTCCTTAGCTCTCCTTCAGCTTGATTGATTAGTACTGCATGAATTTGTTATTCATCCATTTCTCTTCAACAACATCTTTTCATTCACTCCCTTTAATCCTTTTTTCATGAATGTGATATTGAAAATTAATTAGGCCTATCTCTTATATAGACATGATATTCATTCTTTCTTGATTCTTGATTCTTGGCATGAAAAACATTCTAGCCAATTAGATTTAAAGCATAGCTCCTAATTTGTCTTGTAGTTATCTTCATGCCAACTATACAAATCATCTTTAAATCAATCACTTAACTCTGGTTGAATAAAACAAAGAAAACAACTAGTTAAGTCTATTTTTAGCTCTTGCCAGCTAGATATTTTGTCATTTTCTGAACTCTCTGTTGCGTCAGTCAACTCTGTAGTTAGTCGTCGATGACAACTGACAGTTTCTTTGGTGTGACTCTAGTTAGCTTTGAGATCTTTGTCCATCGGGCATCATTGGATTTTTACTCATCGTGCAACTCTATTTTCATCTCATCGGGCATCTTGTGGTTTTGCTTCATCGGGCAATAATGTCTTCTGCTCGTTGGGTATCACTGTGACTTTTTTTTCTTTTCCTTTTCCAATGGTGTGCATTCTGTCGGTGTTGTCTATCACTTAGTTAATACTTGACTATTATGCATTGCTGAAAGCATAACCTTTGTTCCATTAATTCTCTGAAGTCTTTGGAATTATGAACATGACCGTACAAATGATATTAAGTTGACAACAATGACAATACAAGTCATTAACCGATTTAATGCATTGCATTATCTTCAACTTAACATTATCAAACATTCAATTGGTTACATGTCATCAATCTCTCCCTTTGGCATTGATGGAAACATACTATATTATCACACTATACTATTTATAATACAATATGAAATACAATCATTGAGATTCATCAAACTACCAATCTTTCTCTTTTGTCAACCGATAAATGTCTGAACTTTGGTAAGCTTTGTTTTAGCTTAGATTTGATTCTTGCAGTTCTCTTTCTTCTGATGTATTGTGAAATCTCCTTATGTTAATTTCTTTCCTTTGACTATTCTTTCTCTTTTGATATCTTTTTCTTTTGTCAGCAACTCTCCCTTTGTATAATCTTTCATACAATTTTCTCTCTCTTAGGATATAATCTCTCCCTGTTGGAGTAATATGATAATGGATAATCTATCTCTTTTTTTCCTGAAGGATGTGATAATATGGAATATGGATAATATCTCTCCCTTTGACAACAATGCCAAAAAAATATTTTACAAATACCTGACATTCATGTCAAGCAATCATTTTTCTCCTATCCATAATATATTCCTTGAATTTCCCTTATCCATCAGTAATACAACAATATGCTCTGGTGCTCAGTTCTGATATATACATCTCTGTATATAGATGTATCTTTTGAAGTTCATCTCTTTGCTTGCATCAACATGATTGATATTCTAATAATATGTAGGCTAATGCAGCCTTCAGTCATTTTACTGACTGGTAGACAAGGGTTTGACCCCTAGTCTCTTTCTTAAGTACTCAAATGTATCCTTGGGCAGTGGCTTGGTGAAGATATCAACCAATTGTTCTTTTGATTGCACATACTCAAGTATCACCTCTTCTTCAAGTATTCCATTTAGGAATGCTGATTTGACATCCATTTGATATAATTTGAATCCTTTGAATGCAACATAAGTAAGTAATATTCTTACTCCTTCTAGTCTAGCAACAGGTGCAAAGGTCTCTCCATAGTATATACCTTCATCTTGTGCATATCCCTTGCATACTAGTCTTGCTTTGTTCCTTGTGACTTCTCCATTCTCATTCAACTTATTCTTAAATATCCATTTTGTATAGATGACATTCTTGTTATCTGGTCTTGGCACAAGTGACCATGTTTTATTTTTCTCAATATGCGCAATCTCATCATTCATAGCACTTATCCATTCTTCATTATCAAGTGCAGCATTGACAGATTTGGGCTCAAACTCAAAAATTAGATAGCTTGAGTTTAGAGACTTACTTCTTGTTCTTGTACCATCTTTCTTATCTCCTATGATCTAGATCTTTGGATGGTTCCTTTCTACATATCTTGCAATTAAAGGTACAGTTCTTTGTCTATTAGTTTGATCATTATTTTTTTCTTCATTTTTTCTTTTCATCACCTTGCACATTATCTTGACCGTCGGTATTTGCAGCCTGATGCTCGGGAGCAATGATTTTTAGCTCATGAGCTCTACATTTTTGGTAGGGTAGAGTATCAGGTTCCTCATTATAAGTGAATTTATTGTAGTCCTTTGGTTCTTTAGTGCTTTCTTGTTCATTCTTCTCTGCAAATTCATCTATATTTACATTTGCACTTTCAATAATTTTGTTAAAGGCTTTGTTTAGACATTTGTAAGCCTTTCTCTTGGTAGAATAACCTAGAAAAATTCCTTCATCATTCTTGGAGTCAAGTTTTCCATTTCTATCATCTTTTAAGATATAACATTGATTGCCAAAATTTTTGAAATAACTTACATTGGGTGCGTATCCATACCATAGCTCATAAGGTGTCTTCTTGGTGTCTTCAATTGTATTTTGTTCAGTGTGTAAATAGCTATACTAACAACTTGCCTCCATAATATTTGGGTGATGCCTTTTTCTATCATCAGTGTTCTAGCACAATCAACTATTGATTTGTTCCTTCTCTTAGCAATTCCATTTTGTTGTGGTGTTCTTGGTGCAGAAACTTGTCTCTTTATACCATGCTCATTAAAAAAATTAGTGAGTTCATCTGATATAAACTCACCTCCTCTATCTGATCTCAAATATTTTAGATCCTTACCACTTTGTTTCTCTACCATAGACTTATACCATTTAAACATCTTAAATGCTTCTAATTTATCTTTTAGAAACATAACTGTCATCATTCTAGAGTAATCATCAACAAAGAGAATAAAATATCTATCTCCATAATAACTCTTTGTTCTCATAGGTCCACATAAATCAATATGGACTAATTCTAGAATTGCATCAGATGTATGGGTTTTGCTTTTGAAACTGGACTTTGTCATTTTACCTTTTTGACTATTTTTACACATGATGTTGTCAGGCTTGGTCATCATCGGTAAGCCTCTGACATTTCTCTTTTTGCTAATCTTTATCATGTTGTCAAAGTTCACATGACATAGAATTTTGTGCCATAACCATATGTATTCATTTGTAGCATTCAAAGAAGTGGAGTCAGTATCATTCAGATAGAATAAGTTACCTTTTGTCTTTTCACCAGTACCAATCAGATTTCTAGATTTGTTAAAGATCTTTGCCTTCTTATTTTCAAATGCAACTTTGTGACCTGAATTATTCAATTGAGAAACACTCAATAGATTATAATTCAATCCATTTACCCAATAATCATTCTCACACTTTATCTGGTTATTCAACATTATTTTTCCTCTACCTTCAATTGGACAAGGCGTGTCATTTACCATTCTTACTGATCCACCCTTGTAGTATTCAAAAGTCTCAAACTTTTGCTTATCACCGATCATATGATGAGTGCAGCCACTATCTATGATCCAAACATCATTTTTGCTAATTTTAGATATGAGAGTTGTTTCTACATACCTTTCTTCATCATTAGAATCATCTTTTATAGCCACAAACACCATCTCGATGTCTTCATCAAATTCGGTGTTAGTATCATCATCCTTGCATTTTTCTAGGTAGCTGACCTTCTTTCCTTTGTCCTTATAGTCTCAGGTATCTCTTCTTTATGATTTTTGGTAGCTTCTGTAATCACCTCTATCAAAATTCTTCTCAAAAGATCTGTCATTACTTCTGTCATATTTTCTTCTGTTAGTACATCTTACAGCAAAGTGTCCAATCTCTTTGCAATTAAAACAAACAAGTGGTAATTTACCTTTGCCTCTCTGCATTCTTCTAGCCATAAGTTCTTCAATTTCATCAAGATCATCTCCTTCATTTTCACTATCACTATATTTTCTCATAGTGCTTTTGTGACTTGATTTACTTATTATCATAGAAGTTTTGAATGCAGACTCTATGTTTGGTAAGACACTATTATCAAAGTTATTCATCTCAAATGAAATCAGTCTTCCAATTAAATTGTCTAGAGTAACATTGCTATTTCCTATTGCTCTCATTTCTTGAATGGAAGATAATCTAATAACATAAGTAGATAGTAAGGTTCTTAGAATTTTACTTACCACTGTATCTTCTTCTAGTACGCCTCCAACTCCTTAGATAGAATTGACTACCTCTTTAATTCTTATGCTGTACTGAGTGGTGTTTTTTCCTTCTTTCATTTTGAGATCATCAAACTTTCCTCTAAGGCTTTCTTCCTTGGCTCTCAAAACATTTTTTTCACCACCATGTACAAGTTTCAATTTGTCCCACATTTGCTTTACAATTTTGCATTCTTTGACATATTCAAATTCAGCATCGGAGAGTGAGGAAGCAAGCTCTATCATCATGCTGTTATGTTCATGCTTCTCTCTCATTTGTTCAACTGTTGGTGCTCCTGTGGGAAACACATATTCAATTTCTAGGAATTGAGTAACATCATTACCAATACCTAATAAGTGGAGTCTTATCCTACTTTTCCATGAAGCAAAATTATCTTTGTTCAACTTGGGCACATCTCATCTATTCATCTTGTGATCTTTGGATTAGGTCTTGAAACCTTCCTTCTAAGCACACAAGCTTTGATACCAATTGTTAGTAATAACTAAGAGGGAGGGGGGGGGGGGTGAATCAGTGGCCTCAAATTTTAATCTTTAAATCAACCCTTTAACTCTTATAACCACTAATTATTTTTCAAGTTATCTTTTGTCCTAAAAGATGAATGCCTTGAACAACTTATGTCAATTTCCTACTTGTCATATTTCTCTGTTAAACCTTCTTCTTAATGTTTACCGATAAGCAGTCATCTATTTTACCAAAATACAGTAAATATGCAGAGTATACTAATATATCCAGAATAAATTATGTAAGATACAAAAAAGTAAAGAAATGCATCATACAAACATACAACACATGGATTTTAACATGGAAACCCTGTTAAGGGAAAAACCCACTGGGACCGGTACCCCAAATTTTCACTCTTCTAAAGTGAGCCCTGTTAGGAGCCAACCCTATTAAAGGTTACAAACACACTGTTAGGTGTGACCTTGTTAGAGTATTTTACACATATAGGTTGTCACTTAGTATCAGGCATCTAATGCTACCATCCTTGAATCAACCTCTCTCTTAGACTATCAATAGGCATCGAGCATATCCAATGCTACTTTCATGAATAAACCTTTTTGGCACTCCTTGGGATGTACCTCAATACATAGAAGACTGTTAAGTCCTACTCTATTAAGAGATTTGATGCTTCAATGGTTAAACTAAAATAATATGACCTATTTCTAATACAACTTGAATTGCTGATTTTCAGATCTATTTAAGTACATTACCTCTCTGATCAATGTATCAATTCAATTCTTTTATGCTCCACACTTTCTTCTCTATGATGCTATGCTCACTATTCATTAGTGTCTGTAGAATTCCTTATCTCTCCTTTATCTTGATTGATCAGTACTGCATGAAGTTGTTCTTCATCAGTTTCTCTTCAACATCCTATTTTCATTCACTCCCCTTAATCCCTTTTTCATGAATGTGATATTGAAAATGAATTAAGTTTGTCTCTTATATAGGCATGATATTCATTTTTTCTTGATTCTTGATTCTTGGCATGAAAAATAATCTAGCCAATTAGATTTAAAGCATAACTCTTTATTTGTCTCATAGTTATCTTCATGCCAACTGTACAAATCATCTTTGAATCAATCACTTAACTCTAGTCGAATAAAACAAAGAAAACAACCAGTTAACTCTATCTTTAGCTCTTTCCAGCTAGATATTTTTCCATTTTCTAAACTCTTTGTTCCATCGGTGAACTCTATAGTTAGTCATCGATGACAACTGACAGTTCCATCGGTGTGACTCTAGTTAGCTTTGGGATCTCCGTCCGTCAGGCATCATTGGATTTTTACTCGTCAGGAAACTCTATTTTTAGCTCGTTAGGCATCTTTTGGTTTTTCTTCATTGGGAAACACTATCTTCTGCTCATCAGGTATCACTGTGACTTTTCTTCTTTGCCTTTTTCGATGGTGTGCACTCCGTCGGTGTTGTTTGTCAGTTAGTGAATACTTGACTTTTATGAATTGATGAAAGTATAACCTTTGTTCCATTGATTCTCTGAAGTATTTGACATTATGTACATGAACATACAAATGATATCAAGTTGACATCAATGACAATAAAAACCATTAACTGATTTAATCTATTGCATTATCTTCAACTTAACATTATCAAACATTCAATCACTTACATGTCATCAGTTTTTTTGCTTCTGGATTTGATTGTGTCAGTGTTTTTAGCATGAATATTTTGGATCACAATCCATGATCCATCATCAGGATGAGAGAGTGAAAGAAATGTAAAAATAAGCTAAAAATGTTGATGCTAAAAACACTAACACAATCAAATCCAGAAGTAAAAAAAATAAATTAAATGGATTGTGGAAATTTGATAATGTTATATGTCATCATTTACAAAGCATTCCGAGTAGTAGTAAATTGATATAAGAATTTGGAGGCATTCATCTTATAGGACTGAGTAAAACTAGAGGTATAATATTATGGTACTAAGTTTTAAGGGTTGATTATTGGAATATTTTTGAGGCCACTGATTCACCCCCCTCTCAGTTATTACTAATAATTGGTATTAGAGCTTGTTTGATTAGAAAGGGAGTTTAACAGCTCAAGCAAAAGATAAAAAGATGTGCCCAAGTTGAATAAAGACAATTTTGCATCATGGAAAAGTAGAATAAGACTCCACCTATCAGGTATTGGAAATGATATTGTTCAATACTTAGATACTGAATATGTGCTGCCTACAGGACCTCATACTCTTGAGAAATTAAGAGTCAAGCATGAGCATAACTGCATGATGATAGAACTTGCATCATCACTCTCAAATGTTGAGTTTGAAGATGTAAAAACCTACACCTTTGCAAATAAAATGTGGGATAAGTTGAAGCTTGTACATGGAGGAGATACCAATGTACTCAGAGCAAAGGCAGAAAGCCTAAGAGGGAGGTTTGATGACCTAAGAATGAAAGAACGAGAAAACATTACTCAGTATAGCTGCAGGATCAAAGAGGTAGTAAATGTTATCTAAAGATTTGGAGGTGTACTTGAAGAGGAGAGAGTGGTAAGAAAAATATTAAGAACCTTATTTCATGTTTATGCTATTAGAGTTTCTACTATTCAAGAAATGAGAGCAGTTGCAAACAATACAGTTATTCTAGATAGTCTGATTGGTAGACTAATTTCGTTTGAGATGACCAAATTTGATAATAGTGTCTTACCATCCATAGAATCTGCATTCAAATCCTCTCTAAAGATAAGTAACTCAAGTCATAGACATGCTGTTAGAAATGATAGTGACAGTGATAATGAGGATCAAGGACTTGATGAAATTGAAGCACTTATGACCAGAAGATTGTAGAGAGGCAAAGATAGATACAAAGGTAAATTACCACTTGTATGTTTCAATTGTAAAGAGGTTGGACACTTTGCTGCAAGATGCCCAAACTGAAGAAAAGATGACAGGGGAAATGAAAGACCATACAAGAAGAAGTTTGATAAAGGTGATAATAGAGATTAATGAAGCAACTGACAATCTGACAAAAGAAATACCCAAGACTACAAGGACAAATGAAAGAAAGATTGTTACCTAGTTGAGAACAGAGCTGATGACACTGACACTAAATAATAAGAAGACATCAAGATGGTATTTGTAGCCATGAAGGATGATTCAAATGAAGATGAAGAAAGGTATGTAGAAACTGCACTCATATCTAAATTTTATAAAAATAATGTCTAGATCATAGATAGTGGTTGCACTCATCATATGACCAATGAAAAAAAACAGTTTGAGACTTTTGAATTCTATAATGGTGGTTTGGTGAGAATGGGAAATGATACACCTTGTCCAGTTGAAGGTAAAGGAACCATAATGTTGAATAACCTAATAAAATGTGAAAATGCTTACTAGGTCAAAGGACTAAATTAAAATTTGTTAAGTGTTTCTCAGTTGAACAATTTAGGTCACAGAGTAGCATTTGAAAATAAGAAGGCAAAGATCTTCAATGAATCAGGAAGGTTGATTGGTACTCATGAGAAGACAAAAGGTAACCTTTTCTATCTTGATGACACTAACACCACTTGTTTAATGGCTAGAAATGAAGACATATGGTTGTGGCACAAAATATTATGTCATGTGAACTTTGACAACATGATAAAAATAAGAAACAAAAGGAATGTGAGAGGCTTACCGACAATGACTAAGCCTGAGCATATCATGTGCAAAAATTGTCAAAAAGGTAAGATGACAAAGTCTAGTTTCAAGAGAAAACCCTATACATCTACTGCAATTCTAGAATTAGTCCATACAAATCTATGTGGACCCATAAGAACAAAGAGATACTATGGAGATAGGTATTTTATTCTCTTTGTTGATGATTTTTCTAGAATGATGACAGCCATGTTCTTAAAAGATAAATTAGAAGAATTTAAGATGTTTAAATGGTATAAAGCAATGGTAGTAAAACAAAGTGAAAATAAATTGAAATACTTAAGGTCAGATAGAGGAGGGGAATTTACTTCAAATTAATTCACTGACTATTGCAATGAGCATGGAATCAAAAGACAAGTTTTTGCACCGAGGACACCACAGCAAAATGGAATTGTTGAGAAGAGAAACATATCAATTGTTGACTGTGCAAGATCATTAATGACTGAGAAAAGCATCACTCAAAATTTCTAGAGGGAAGATGTCAGTACTGCTATCTATGCATTAAACATAGTACAATTGAAGGACATAAAGAAGACACCCTATGAGATTTGGTATGGTCATACACCCAATGTAAGTTACTTCAGAATCTTTGGTAGTCAATGTTATATATTGAAGGATTATAGAAATGGAAAACTTGACTAAAAAAGTGAAGAAGGTATCTTCATAGGGTATTCAACCAAAAGAAAGGCTTATAAATGTCTTAACAAGTCATCTAACAAAATCATTGAAAGTGCAAATGTAAAAATAGATAAATTTTCAGAAAAGAATGATAAGGAAAGAAAAAAGGACCAGAGGACTACAACAGGTTTGTTTATGTAGAACCTAACACTCTACCCAAGCAACAGAGTCTTTCTCCTGAGCATTAGAACATTGCACCCAAGCATCAGGTTGTAATTACCAGTGATCAGGATAATACTCAAGATGATGTTCTAAACAATGGAGATAAAAATTAAGGTGAAGAAGATAATCAGACTGATGAACACAAAGCTGAACTGAAACTTGCCAAGTATGTCAGAAGACATCATCTACAAAATCAAATCATAGGGGAAAAGAAGCCTGGAACAAGAACACGGAGTAAGTCACTTAAAACTAGATGTTTACTTTATGATTTTGAGCCTAAATCTGTTAACAATGCACTTGAGAATGAAGTATGGGTCAGTGCTATGAATGAGGAAATAGAATAGATTGAGAAGAACAACACATGGACACTAGTACCAAGACCAGATGACAAGAATGTCATCGGTATAAAATGGATGTTCATAAATAAGCTGAATGAGAATGGAGAAGTCACTAGAAAAAAGAAAGATTAGTATGCAAGGGATATGCACAAGAAAAATGTATTGATTATGGATAAACCTTTGCACCCGTTGATAGACTAGATGGAGTTAGAATCTTACTTGCTTATGCTACATTTAAAGGATTCAAAGTATACCAAATGGATGTCAAATCTGCATTCGTAAATAGAATATTAGAAGAAGAGGTATACATTGAACAACCAGAAGGGTTTGTTGATCTAGACAAGAGAAACATGGTATTTAGACTACATAAAGCCTTGAATGGATTGAAAAAAGCACTCAGACCTTGGTATGAAAGACTTCTCTCATATCTCATTAGCATAAAATTTGTTAGAACAAGTGAAAACATAAATCTATACTCAAAAGAAGATACCGATGGTAATATTCTGAATGCTAACATTTTTGTTGATGATATCATTTTTGGGGGAAATGAATTGTTATGCAAATCCTTTGCTAATGAAATGAGAAAGGAATTTGAAATGTGTATGTTTGGAGAGATCAAATTCTCTCCTGGTCTACAGATTCTTCAACAAGATGCAGGCATATAAATCACTCAGTCCAAATACATCAAGGAAGTGCTAAAGATATTCAAGATGGAAGATTCCAAACAAGTTGGAACACCTAGGGCTACTAGATGCAAGCTGACAAAAGAAGACAAGAAAAATGTAGTAAACCAAACCTTATATAGATCAATTATTGGAAAACTAATATATGTTGTTCACACTAGACCAAATATAGCACATGCAGTGGACATAGTTGTAAGATTCTCTGCTAATCCCAAAGAATCACATCTGACTGCTATCAAAAGAATTCTCAGATATCTGAAGAACACCAAGGACTATGGCTTATGGTACAAAAGAGAAGGAAAATTTGAGCTACAAGTCTATACAGATGTTGATTGAGCTGGAAACATTGATGACCGAAAGAGCACAAGTAGAATATGTGGTTGTTGCTACAAATTTATTTAATATTGCATGGATCAAACAATTAATGGAAGGTATGCATATGAAGATCCTTCAACCAGTAATTATCTATTGTGATAATACCAGTGCAATAAATATTTCTAAGAATCCAGTCATGCATGCAAAGACTAAGCATATTTCTATCAAGTATCACTATCCAAGAGAACAAGTGCAAGCTAAAGAAGTGACACTGGAATATGTTCAACCAAAGGAATAGTTAGCTGACATATTCACCAAGCCATTACAGAAGGATACTTTTGAGTATCTGAGATAGAGACTAGGGGTTCAACCCTTGTTTATCGGTCAATAATCTGACTAAGAGGTTGCATCAGCCTATAGAAAATCTGAAGATCAGTCATGTTGATGCAAACACTAAGATGGACAGCAATAGATACATCTATACATTGCAAGGTACACATCTACACTAAAAATTAGAACATTGTATTGCTAATGGATAGGGAAATTCAAGGAATATATTATGCAAAGGGATGGAACATTATATAGATAATAAAAATAAGAAGTATGTTTGTTTTTACATTGTTGTTAAAGGGAGAGATGTTCTCATTATCATACAAAAGGAAGAGAAATATCTCATTATCATCAGGAAAATCTTCTTTATCAAACAAAGGGAGAGATGAACTCATTATCAAAAGGAGAGATATAATAAAGGAAAATATTATATCATTATCCATGCAAAGAAGTTCCTAAGAATCAAAAGGAAAAGTTAATCAATATTCTAAGGGAGAGAAATTAATTAAACATGATATATCTATCTAAGCGAGAGAAGTAACAAAGGGAGAGAGTTTAGACAAAGAGAAAGAATGTTGTCAAACGAAAAAAAAGATTATCAAGAAGAGGAATAGTCAAGGTAGAGCACATATCAAAATAGAGATATCAGATGATACATCTATCTAGTGAAGGGATTGAATGTTGAAGATGACCACTCTGCATGAAATAAATCTAAGCTATTTTTGAGCTTACCCAGAGCCATACATTTGTAATAGTAACATTAGGAAAGCTTGATGAAATTGTATATTTCATATGGTATTAGTGATACTATAGTATGATAATGTAGTATGTTTCCATCAATGCCAAAGGGAGAGATTGATAACATGTAACTGATTGAATGTTTGAAGATGTTAAGTTGATCACCAAAATGCAGAAGGATAATGCAAGACATTAAATTAGTTAATGGACTGTATCGTCATTGATGTCAACTTGATATAATCTAATAAGTTATAATCAAAGTGTCAAAGAATTCAGAGAATCAAAGAAAAAAATATTATGCTTTCAGTAATGCATAAAAGATAAGTCATAATGTAACTACAAACACCAACAGTCAGTGGACCCTGACAGATAGAGATCACCAATGGTAAAGTCATAGTGATGCCCATGAAATAACACCAACAAGCATAATCACAAGAATAGCCGACGGCGAGAAACATAGTGTAAACCAATGGAGAAGCCCAAGGAGAATTGGGGTGTTGACCGACGCTATCAAAGAGTTAAACACCAAAATTAACTTGAGTTCAAAAATGACAAAATATCTAGTTGGTAGAGATAAATATAGACTTAACTGGTAGCTATAATTGTTTTTATTGACAAGATAAGCAAGAGATAAGTAATTGATTTAAAGATATTTTGTTCGGTTGGCAAGAAGATCTCAACGAGATAAAATATGAGTTTTGCTTTAAATCTGATTGGCAAGAATTGTGGATCATGCCAAGATCAAGAAGATCAAGAACCTAACACCAATGATATCATGTCTATAAAGAGACAACTCAATTCATTACGAATTGGTGTGGGTGAATGAATGAAAAGAGGATGTTGAAGAAAAAATGATGAATAGAAACTTCATACAGTGCTGATCAATCAAGCTAAGGAAAGAGCTAAAGTTTTTGTGGATACCAAGCAAAAGAGCATAAAATCAGTGAGAAGAATCAAAGTGGAGCAAAGGTATAAATAGAGTTATATTGATTAGAATAGTTTTACGAGATTACAAAAGATCTGAAAATCTGCAACTATAAGTTGTATATGTGAACATATCATACTATTTTAGTTTAACCATTGATTCAGAAAGTCTCTTAACCGAGCTAGATTTAAAGATCCTTTCTATATTGAAATACATCCCAAGGAGTGTCAAAAAGTTTGATCACAAAGATAGCATGAGATGCCAGATACCAATTGATAGGCCAAGTGAGTGTTTGATAAAGGAAGGTAGCATTATAGAGATGCCTGATATCAAGTGATAGAATAAACTTTTAAATCCTCTCACAAGGTCACACCTAAAAGTGTGTTTGTAACCTTTAACAGGGTTGGCTCTTCACCGAGCTCACTTCAAAAGAGTGAAAATTTTGGGTTACTAGTCCCAAGTGGTTTTTCCCTTAACAAGGTTTCCATGTTAAAAATCTATGTGTCAATGTGTTTATGAGTTATTACTTTAGTGTTTTGCATTTCAATTAAATTAATTGGATTGATCAGTATACTCTAGATAATTTACTGCCTTTCGGTAAATTAACAGACTGCTATTTGGTAAATCTATAGTAGAAGGTTTTACAAAGCATTCCGAGTAGTAGAAAATTGATATAAGTATTTGGAGGCATTCATCTTATAGGACTAAAGATAACTAGAGGTCTAATATTGTGTTAATAATTTTTAAGGGTTGATTATTGGAATATTTTTGAGCCCACTAATTCACCCCCCCTCTTAGTTATTACTAACAAATTAAATATTATTATGCAACTAAAGTTGCGCATTCTTTTAATAAAATTAACACATAAGTGTAAATTAAAGTTAAGTTAAAGTTGTTAACTTAAAGTGCATGTAATTATTAATTATTAATTAAATTAATTATTTTTCAGTCAATTTTAAGTTGATTTCTAATTTGAGTTATTACATGAGTTCTTTTTTAGGGTTGCGTGAGTTTTGGAAACCCTAGGTTGAGTAGGCTTTCCTTTTTTAGGATTCTTTTGGTCATTATTGCACACACAGGTTACACAGATTTTAGAGGTTTTTGGCTCTGGTTTGGATGGAGGGAATTGTTGAAAGCTTAAGATTTTCAGGGTTTTGCATTATTCTTCATGGCTTCTATCAAATTGTGGATTGAGGTAGGGTTTAAATCCTTTGAATTTCTATATTCAGATCCCCGTCTTCTATGCGTTTGAAATACTGAAATCCCTTTGTTTGTATTTCTTTATTTGATTTGTGTTGTTATATCATAGAAAATAGTCATTGGTGTATTATGTGGTTTTGTTTTCCTATTTGCATGACTGATATGTTTTCTGGGTATATGGGGTTTCATTAGAAAGTATGGTTTCAAATTGCATATTATAATTTTTTGGATCTGTGATCAAAACAATCCTGAATTGTGTTTGGTAACATTAGAAAAATTGAAATTTAATCTATTAGGGTTTCATTAAAAATGTCAATTTCAAAAGGGTTATTATTATTTTCTCAATTAGGGTTTTGGGGTGATGTTCTTTTATCAAAGAAATGGATTTCATATCTTCTTTCTAAAGTCAAAAAATTATTTCCTACAAATCTAGATATGCATGAAATATATAAAAAAGGGATAAATTGCATGCTTTATTATTTAAGTAATTTAATATTATTGCATGTAGATCTACAATTGCATAGTAAAATATAAAATGAGGATAAATGCATGTTCTCTCTTTTATTACAAAATTTAATTAAATAAGATTTTTTAAAGAATAAGTGTTTATAAGATATATTTATTTGCATGTTATTTAAAAAAGATTTATTTATTTGTATTAAAATAATTATTCTTGTTAGAATTTGCATGCAATAGTATTCTATTTTTTGAAATTATATTTATTTGAAATTGTATTTGTAGAAATTATGTTTCTTTATAAATTCTATCTTTAGAAATTACGTTTTTATGAAATTATATTTAGTAAACAAAAATTAAAAAATTAAAAAATAAAATAAAAAATAAAAATAAAATAAACCATTATGTAAATGTTAGTATCATGTTTAAGGTTAACTTCTCTTGGGTTCCCTAGTGGGGCGTTACACCTTAGTATCAGAGCTTGGGTTTCTACATTGGAAACTCTGGGATTTGTATGGCCACTAGGTGTTTATTTATTGACAATTGTAACTTATAACCTACTAGTAACAATTTGCAAGTTGTTTAGTTTATTGTGTGTGATGTATCTTACCATAGTGACTGTCTATTGTGTTTGGGTAAATTCTCTAACACATCTAGGATGTTGTATTCTTAGGTGTCACGAAGCGGTTACTCCCTTGAGTGTGGCTAATACTAGTCACTTTGTTATGTGTGATATTTTATGATTCATTATTTATTTTGGTTTTTGATGATTTGTTTGTGTTGTGTTTGGGCTAGCATTAAATTTTTGAACTTTCTTATGCTTGGACTAGTCATTTGATTCTCTTTTCGCTATCTATTTTATTACACTAGTCACACTTGACTTAATGTTGAATTACCATGGTACATTTTATTATTTATTTCTCAACTTGTTATTCCCCTTCTTGGGAATTTCCTTTCTATTTTATGATGAATATTCCAAATGTTTGATATTTCTATCTCAGTTTAGTGATAAATATTGTTTTTTCATATTTATTATGGACCTTTGATAGAATATGTAAGGGAGGACATTGCAGAGAATGGTACTAGGATATTTTTTCATATTAGGTCAATTGGATCAAGGACCTAAGTCCTGAATTAAATTATGCATTGTATTCATAAGAGAACCATTGTAACACCTCTATGTAACCTTGTAATCTTTATTTGTTTGTCATCTTCCAGGAGTAAGCCTAACTTTAGGGGGGTGTATGTAATGCCCACCCATAATTTACTTTTCAATAGTGATGCCATAATATTTTGGTTATTTTTATGATGATTATGCATATGTTAGGATGATTTTACTTACCCCATACTTGCATGTGTATGACTGACATGTATCTTTTACATTACTGTGTTGTATGTTTATCTTACATTTCTGTATGATGTGTCTGATGTGGTAGAGGACGAAGAAGTAGTTACTTGCATTGTGCGATCTACACAATCGACTGATCCCTATTATTATATATATATATATATATATATATATATATATATATAATGTACATGCTCAACTTTGTGATACAGGTTTGCAAGTACCAGGCATCGACTTCCCTGAATTGTCAGGATGAGCGTGCCCTGTCACAATATCTCAATGGTCAGAGAGGGGAGATAACAGACAGGTCTAAATCCCAACTTAAGCCATTATTGTCCTCAAACAGGGGACATATATCTTATTTTCTACCTTCCAAATTCATCAAGGTGACGTCATTTGTGAATCCTTCATTTGTGCTTGTTTGTGATATTTGGGTTAGTCAATTTTGTCGTCATGTTGTGTGGTCATGTGGTTGATGTGATTTTTGTATTATAGGTTAAGTGATTTATGAGATTAATTATATAATTAAATAATTAAATCTTATATTTTGAAAATATTAAATATGATGTTATTTAATTAATAAAAATTAATTAAATACATGTATTAATTAAAAAAGAATTAATTAATAAGTCTAATTTTGGAAATAGAGGATTTAACTAATTACTAAATCCAAAATTGAAACTTAAAGCATAATTAGTGAATTGATATTTAATTATCAATTTGCATATATTAATATGCTAAAGTATTAATTGTTAATTAAATATTATTATACAATTAAAGTTGCACATTCTTTTAATAAAATTAACATATAAGTGTAAATTAAAGTTAAGTTAAAGTTGTTAACTTAAAGTGCATGTAATTATTAATTATTAATTAAATTAATTCTTTTTCACTCAATTTTAAGTTGAGTTTTGATTTAAGTTATTAGTTGAGTTCTCTTTTAGGGTTGCATGAGTTTTGGAAACCCTAGGTTGAGTAGGCTTTCCTTTATTAGGATTCCTTTGGCCATTATTGCACACACAGGTTGCACAAATTTTACAGGTTTTTGGCTCTGGTTTGGATGGAGGGAATTGTTGAAAGCTTAGGATTTTGAGGATTTTTTATTTTTCTTCATGGCTTTTGTCAAATGGTGGATTGAGGTAAGGTTTAAATCCTTTGAATTTCAGTATTTTGTTCCCCGTCTTCTATGCGTCTAAAATACTGAAATCCCCTTATCTATATTTCCTTGTCTAATTTGTGTTTTTATATAATAGAAAATGGTCATTGTTGTATTATGTTGTTTTGTTTTCCTGTTTGCATGTCAAATATGTTTTCTGGGTATATGGGGTTTCATTAGAAAGTATGGTTTCAAATTGGATATTGGAATTTTTGGATCTCTAATTAAAACAATCCTGAATTGTGTTTGGTAATATTAGAAAACTTGAAATTTAATCTATTAGGGTTTCATTAAAAATGTCAGTTTCAAAAGGGTTATTATTATTTTCTCAATTAGGGTTTTGGGGTGATGTGCTTTTATCAAAGAAATAGATTTTATATCTTCTTTTCCAAAATAAAAAATTATTGCCTACAGATCTAGATATGCATGGAAATATATGAAAAAGAGGGATAAAATGCATGTTTTATTATTTAAGTAATTTAATATTATTGCATGTAGATCTACAATTGCATAGTAAAACATAAAATGAGGATAAATGCATGTTCTCTCTTTTATTATGAAAATTTATTAAATAAGTTTTTTTAAAGAATAAGTATTTATAAGATATATTTATTTGCATGTTATTTAGGGAAGATTTATTTATTTGTATTAAAATAATTATTTTTGTTGGAATTTACATGCAATAGTATTCTATTTTTAGAAATTATATTTAAAAAAAAAAAATTAAGTCGCATGCAATGGGTAGTCTATTTTTAGAAATTCTATTTAAAAATAATAATAATAAATTAAATTAAATTATGTGGGTGCTATATTGTTGTGTTTTGTGTACTTGTATATTTTTCCAATTCGGGTAGAGTGATGCCCTAGGATGGATTTTGTCTTCTGAGACATGAATTATTTTATGAATTTATTTTGTGCACCTTGGGTTTATATTGTGGGAATTTATAACCAATTTCAATGCTCGATTGGTTTTTGTATGGTTGTGTTACATATGTTTCTTATGTTGTGTGTTCCCTAAGTCTTCGATCATTATGTTATCTTAACCATGAAAAGGTGACGACCACTACTGTGTTGAGTCCTAATTATCTTGGTCACCTTATTTCTACTGTTATGGTGGTTTTGTATTTTGAATGTTGATCCTTGTGGATTATGCTACTCCATGTTTGGAGATAGTAATTCTATTGATGTTTTTATAATCATCGATCTTGTGATGTGATATGAGTATTGGTATTGGTTACTCAGATATCCAGTATGAGATGGTTAGTCTGGATCCTTGTATAGGATGTATATTTCTTTACTATGCTCCAACATTTGCATTGGTGGTTGTAATCACCTGAATTTGGTCTGTTTCAACTATGGACCCTATTTTCCCTAAGTGTGATCATACCCTCGATTATGTCCAAACGACCCTGTTATTGCTTGGCATAATTCTTTAAATCAATTTAATGTCCTAGGTGATTTTTATTACTGATTTATATTAAATATTATAGCCATACAATTCAAATCAATTTTGACCAATTAAATTAAACCAAAATAAAAAATGGCTATAGTGTTTAATTATAAAAGAATTAAATAAATCCCAAAATCAAATACCCACTTGTAATTAACCCATTCCCCTAGCCTATTTAATTTAATTAAAATGGCTATAGTCCCCTAATTATTAAAAAGTAATTAAATTATTTAAATAATTATTTCTTATATTTCTAAATGAATTAAATAAGTTTATTTCATTTATTAGTATTCCCCTAAACCCCAACCTAACCTATCTCAACCACTTCTACCCTGGGTTCTAACCCTTCTCAACCCATTCACCCATGCTAATCTAATCCTAATCCTAAATTCTATTCTAACCCACCTCCTAATGTTTTGACATTCCATTAAGGAATGCTTAGCAACTCAACCCACTTGAGAAAGTCCACTTTCTCAAGCTGGACTTTCTTAAAAGTCCATTTTCTCAAGCCACTCTCTTACATCCTCCCTTACCTCTTTAAGGCTTTCATTAATGCCTTTATTAATATGAAGAACTTAAGCCTATGTCTCTCCCATGCCTTATTAATGCCTTGGTCATTAATGGCTCTTACATCTTCATTTATGAGTCTCCTAGTTCATAAATGAACCTTGTCCCCCCTCTCTCTCTCCCATCCTTCTATAAATAGAAGCCTGTTTTGAGAGTAAATAAGCCTTCACATTAGATCAAAATTACATTGTTATGTTGTTAGATTCATCCTAGATTTACATTTCACTCACTATTCCATATTTTTGTATTGTTTCCATTTCACCTTTTAAAGCTAGATTACATGTTTTTCCATATTTTTAGCTTAATTTGACTTAAATCCTTCATGCTAGAATAGTATTGGTCACTGATTTGTAGCATATTCTGAGGGCTGATATGCAACTAATCACACTCTTTCTAGTTAGAAGGTAATAGGCCGATATTAGTGGTTTTGAACATTTTATCTAACCATTTGGACTAATGCAATGACCTATTGAGTGTTTGTGTTGTTTTCATCAGGTACCCAAATACACACACACACAGTGGTTACCATGACTTAAATGTTTTACAAGAAGTATTTTATGGTTTTGGCTTTATATTCTTCTTTGGTACTGTGGCTGGGAGCATTAGGGTAGGTTATTTAGGAGTGTAGAGGGGAAGTGGCTTGTAATGGGAGCTAGGGCCCTAGGAGGCTACTAGGGTAACTCATTATAAGTTGACTTAATAAGTTATAACTTAATGAAATTGTTTGAGAGAGACAATAATAAGATAAATATGTGCCTCACCCATGCCTTGAGTGCTAGTACAAGCTAGGATGGGAGTGAGAGAGGATGCTTGTTTTAGGTCTTCATGATTAGAATTCTTGTCTGTAGGAAAGGATTACTGAGCCACATAGAATCACTTGGGGGAAAGGTCCACTTGGGCTACTAGGGTAACTCAAGGGTGGACTTATGTGATGATACTTACCTATATATCCTAGGTCCTGTTGATGGAATTTTGTGACCAGCCCTATCAACAGTGATAAGTTGTCACCGGGTACTGGGGTACCAGCCAACTTTGCCTGTAAAGGTTTTTTGGGGAATAAATTCTTCAGGCCTTCAAGCACCTAAGTATCGGGTCTCGAAAGTGTGGGGAAGCTTAGTTGGGAAAGTGACTATTTGTTTAGGGGGATAGCTGGTTTTACTCATCTTCTTTAGGGATTTTAGTGATGGGTCGAGGTTTCCTGCAAGCATGTTAAGTTTACTAAATAAAAAACAAAAGGTAGGCCAGAGTTAGAGTTTATTACTTCTACTTATAGTTGTGCAATATATTCCAAAGATAAAAAAACGCTCCAAAGAAATACACTAAATAATGAATACATACAGAACCAATGATTCATACTGTTCAATAGCAAGGGGAAATGAGATCATTAATCTAAACGAACATTTGAGCAAAGGACATTAGAAACATACAACATAAAAAGATATCACTAACTTGGAGATCAAAACATCAACAACATCATTGCCATAATTGTCCTTACTTCTTCATTAACTTAAATGGTTCCATCTTCACTGGTGCATACAATCATGGCTTCAAGGGAGCATTCTAAGCTATTGAGAACCACTTAGATTGAGCTCCTGCAACTAATGGAAATGAAATGATAATAGTATTAGACTGCAAAATCATTAATTTTGCTGACCCTTGTTACGAGGTTAGAATTCTTATTTATACACATAGTTTTCCCTAAAATTAACCTAATCTAACTGCACACTCAACATATAAAATACATTATCCGGTGGCCAGTATACCTGCACCACTTAAAATCACCTTGAAAAGAGCCAAGGTCTTACAAGACAAAGGAAGAATAAGAGAAGAGAAGTTGGAATAATTGGCATAGAGAAGAGTGCCGAGGTATTTATAGAGGAAATCCAATCTTCCTAGAATTTGAGGCAACATGCCTCATTAATGAAAAATGCAGCTCACTATCTTTGATGCACCAGGTAGTTAATGCTGGAGCCACACCTTGGGAGAATCACTTGTCAGAGCCATCCCTCCATCTGACATGCCTTATCAGGATCACCTACCTATTGACCCCCTTATTAACTACTTGACAATGATTAGTCAGCTCCGGGGGACCTGGACAAGGGTCATTGGGAAAGAGTACAAAACTTTGGATTTGGAATTCCGGATTATGAGAGCTTATGCTCAAAGAATAAAGAATTTACAATATTGCACCCTATTGGTGAAAATCTATGGAGTCCGAAGAACTTTATTGTGCCTTGTATATTTTGAAAGCTTCCAAAAGCTGGGGAATTACCTCTTCATCGATGCCCTTGATGCACGCCTGGTGGTACTTGGCTGCCTCCAATTTCTCACCCAAATCTAGGGCATTCCCTTTAAATTCTACGGCCATCTTTTCTACATCATTGGCCTAGAGAATCATGTAGGATAAATGTGACATTTTTTCTCTATCAAAATCTCCCAGGGATTGGTATCGTGACTTCATCAGTTCGTCAGAATTCCCCACAACATGATATACCAGAGTACACATATCTGTGCTGAAGGGATCGAATCCTAAAACCCTTGTATAAATTCAAAGAGTATTCCACTCTAGGGACTTTGTCCTTCAAGGCCTCTACTAGTTTCTTGCTAATCTCAAATTTGAGATCAATTCTGGAGTACTGGACTCAGATAAAATCAAAATAATCCTCCCCTAAAATTCCCATATTCATGATGGGTTCCTCTCTGAGGTTGATGAGCTCTCCTATCTTTCTCCTTGAAGCCTCATACTATTTGACTTCTCCCTCCCATATAGAAATGGTGTCTTTGGCATGGCACAAGATGTTTCCATCCATATGCAGGTCTAGAGAGTTACCACTAGGAAATGCTGGACATTTCCTACCTACTCGGCTACCCAGTCCTTGACTGCCTGTGCTTTATTTTTCATGTTCCTTAAAGCGTTGATGTCACCCTATGGAAGCAGTGCTCTGGATGTAGAAGCTTTTGGATGGATTGCATCCAATGGTTGCGCCAGCTATGTTACTAACCCTATGAGATTCACATTCTTTTCCTTTTTTTCTTGAAGTCTCTGGGCTTGCTTTTCATTGTAGGCCTTAATTTCCCAGCTGGCCTCTTTCAGTAGGTCTAGTTCACCCTTCTTGTCCCTCTTCCCTAGAGGTACCTCCATGATAGTATACTCCACAACACTTACCATTGCTTCCTCTTTGTTTAGGGGATTTGTCGCAATGACCGTGACTGTATCTCTGCCTAGACCAGTCTGAATGAAGTGGAGGGTCTGGGCCTTCTTTGGCTTGGGGGTGCTATGAGTCTGTGCCATCATCTCAACCGGGAAGAGATGGGATTTTTCTGCCACTGGGGCCTTTCTCTTCTTTGACTCCAGCAAACATTGTGCTGGCAGGGGTGGCCTTTCTGTTAGGGCTTCATCGTTTGAGTCTCCTTTGGGGTTATATTTCTCGGCCTTGACATTTATAGTCTCATCAGACTCTTTTTCTGTGTTCTCAGGGCCACCTACACTATCCACCTTTGTGGCATTAGTATCCTCTGCCTCGTTTCTCCCATCCTTAGCAGCATTGGTAAAGTCAACATTCATATCTTCAGGGTTCTCCTCCTCCTTCTGCTACTGCTGCTACTCTTCTTTTCTAGCATCATCTGCCGAGACATTCTCCTCCATTGGCTTATCCTCTAGAGGTGGCTAAGGTTCCCAAACTTGATTCGACTGTAGTATTACACAGATCACCTTGCCGAATGTCACACTTCCCTGAGTGGGTGGAGGTGTCTGGAGCATGGTGGATGAGGTTACAGTTGCTCCCATAAGTCCAGTTCCCTTAGCCAAAGCTGGATGCTCATCTTGCACTTGCCTTTGTTCTCCTATTTTGGTTTCCAGGACTGGGATTTCTTGAACATCTAGGATGTTTGCCTATTTTTTCTTTTTCTCTCTTTCTTCGCAGAATTCCTACTCCATGGAAACTTCTTTTTCCAGTGTCTCCCCTTTAGTGGGGATTATTTCTTCTTCTTGGGTGGTGATCTCTTCCACCACTTTCCCTATATCCCCTTGTAAATTTATAAGTTCATCTGTCCCAAAGATGTCGTCAAAATCATCATGTCGAGGGGAGGTCTCTGGGGGATTCTCTAGTTCAGGGGAGTCTAGGATTATCTCCACCTAGGGGATGTTGGGAATCTCGAGGTCTGTATCTTCCCTTGGCTGAGGGACATTTGAATTTTGCTTCTTCCTCCTCATCACCAATGGAGGTAGGATTTTCTAGAGTAACTAGTATGCCTAGCTGGGTGCTTATTGCTTCCTTTATTTGGTGTGATGCTACTAGCTGAAGGTGCTCCTATTTTGTAATGGGAACTATAACTATGGATAGAATCAGGGCCAGGGTACCAAATTTTCTTTTCCTTCTATCCTCACCTTGCGTGGAGGTTCCAGCCCTGAAAGTGGATCCCTGCAAAAATGGGTCGACCCTGCAAGTACTCTTCAAACACACCTTTTGAAAATACGAATGAATGTGTTCAATCACATCGTGGGTGATGTCCTCAATTATTGGGATTTTTGGGGTGTCCCAGTCCACCGGAGGGAGGCCATTTTTTCTACACCCTTAGCCTTGTACTATGGGTCCTCTATGGACACGGTATCTAAAAATTCCTTAGGAAAGGTCTGAAGCTTAAGACTCTTCATCATACCTTGTGTCATTTTGATAAAATGCCAATTCTAGACTTCAAAATCATCCTAGCGGTCTTCCCAAAATTATTCCATGTGAGAATTATGGGGGTTTGACACCCAGGGTAGTGCTAATTCTATCTTATCTAGCGGGTCTAAATTCTTCCAGTCTAAGTAAAATTCTACCAGCCCCAGACACTTTAATTCACCATCGGCCTTTTTTGCCACTGCAAGACTACAAGTGTAGTTCCCATAGGTGATTGGGAACATAATATTGGTGACCTTCTTCAATGCAAATAGTACATGAAGCTCAAGGATCTTCTGAAAATATTCCAAAAGAATGATCCTATCCCCACAATACTTCGGCAATAGGTAGGGTTTCTCAGAGAAGCCAGTCACCTGAATGTAGGATTGTTGCTGAAATTAGATGTAGTAATGGCAATAGGTGCTGACCAGAGTCATCGCCTCTTTTGAAATCTGGTATCTAGCATCCCAAGTGGGTGTAAGAATATTATAGTAAACAAAGGTGTCATTTACTCTGCAAAAAATAGGGAAACTTGCCTCCCATTGTATTTGTGAGAAATTTTCACATAGAGCATTCTGGCTCTTGCCAGTCCCGAGCATGCTGACAGTGAGTAAACCCCTGGTTATGGGTCATTGTCACGCTAGTGCCCACAAGACATATGAGGTCATGTAAAATTTGGAGGACTAGGTGACCCTGACAAGATGGGCATCTACATGATTTGTAATGATAGTGACCCAATCAAAAGTCTATTCGATGGAGACGATGCCAAACAAGAAGTAATACATCCATGCCGAGAACTCCTAGGCATGGGGTTCTCCAAAGACCCTGCACAAGGCAATGATCCCCATTTTTATACTTTCTTTAAATTCTATTTGGGGGATCTCCAACTTCATCTTTTTGTAGTCTTTTCTTGGGGTCTTGAGCCAGTTGGAGTTGAGGTATTGCCGTGCAATGTACGGGAGCTTCTCTAATTCATTTAATGCCAAGGCTCGGGTGATAATAGAAGCATTGGTAGCAGCATTGGCAAACTGGGGGATCCCCAGCCCTAAAGTAAATGTTTTGGAATCCAGAGACACTAAGGGAGTTGGGTAGCCCAACAGAAGAGGAGCGGTAAGCATGAAAGCCCTTATGACTATGTTGCAGTGTTCCACTAATGTAAGATCCAGAGCCTGCACTGAACAGGGGAAGTAGGAGGCCTTGAGGATTCTAGAGGAGGCCACATTAAGTGCTATCAAATCTCTAGCCTTGCGCTAAATTAAAATTATTTTTACGAAGGCCTACATTTCGGCCCATGCTCTAACACTTGTGTTGGTGATCAGCTGTAGCTTGGAATCTACCTTAGATCCCAGAATAGTTTCTCCCTTCAGATATTTCATTATGTCCTGATGGCTGCCCTTGTCCAAGTAGTAGGGAGTTTGAGACTCCCGGGTGGAGAAGATGCTTCAAACATGATTGATATGTAAATTTATCACCAACCTACAAGAATGGACAACCGTTAGTATACATAAAACATAATAGAATTCTAGATTTTAGAGATTTCATCACCATCTCGCATCTGTCTAAAAAGGTGTTAGTTTGCATCAAACCCCGAAAATATATTAAATGAAATGAATTAAATGGGAATTCAATCTATGCTCGGGGGTTTCAAGGATTTTTTCTTATGCGATGAATGAAGTGGAGGTCAAAGGGGAACTTGGGACCCAAAGTCTAGGAAATTGGCCATTATCGACATGACCAGTGATTAACCGTACTAGGCTGACATGGGGATGTCATGTGGTCATGCAATAAAGGGAGTAATGGAAATAATGGTGAAAAATATCCAAACATGTGAGCAAATGAATGCCACTTGGTCTGGTTTTGAATGCTCACGTGTGGGAGAATTAAACCCACCATTAAAGCAGAAATGGCAGAGGAGAGAGAAAACTTGCAAACTCGACTAGGCCAGGTGCTGAGTTTGAATTTGCAGACACCAAAAGAGAAAGATCAAAAATTTGGATACACATAGAGGGGCATGGTGAGCTCTCCACCAGATGAGAGGGAACATATAGAACTCCATAGAATATACATGCAAAAATAAACTAAAACACTTATACATAGAGCGTCGAGGGACACTTTACAGACAAACCTATAAACAAACTAATTCACAGCTACCTACAAACAATTTACAATATTTACAGAAAGTATACAACCATTACACTAGTTTACAACTACACAGAGGGTGGACAACCCTCTGGCAGAGCCAGCCCACCAATGGGAGGTGAAAACCAAGAACAGAACAGAAAACTAGAGATAGAAAGAAAAATGAAAGAAAACTAGAAACAAAAACCAGAAAGAAGAGAAGAGGGACCAAAAAGGCCTACCTTGGAAATGAGGGATGTAGGAGGAAAAGCATAGGAGGTGCTCTACAAATAATTAGCTTCAAATAACCATGAGCACACCACTTCCAGTCACTAGCAGGCATTGTTTAAGACTTGGGAACAAATCACACTTATTCACTGCTAAAATTGCCTTAATCGCTTTGAGTCACTCTGGGGTAATTTGTTCATGGTAAATGTAACAATGACTAGTGAAACTCAATTTATACCCTTAGGGTAAAAACATCCTGCTTTCCTTTCATGAATATTGAGAAAGGAAAACCTCCAGACTCCGGGCCCGGGGATCCCATGCAACCGCACCCTCTAACAAAAGAGGAGATGGTGACAGAGAATCCCAGAGTCTAGAATCTGGTTGGAACAAAGAAGACAAAAACACTCTGGGACCGAGTCTTAGAGAAAGAGAAACCAAGAGGAAAGGAAAACACTGACCCCATGGATGAAAAGGCCAGAGGAAAACAAAAGGAAAAGAAACAAGGCAAAAGAAAAAAGGGGGACCCAACATTTTTCCCACAAAATGTAGGGACGGGTATGTAGGGCATAAAAATGGCGATTCACTAGGAAAAATGCCTTAGTGCATTTGAGAACTACATAAGCTATGGTTAGCAAAACCAAAACTCACCTTTACCTAGAGTATTCTTTTGGCAAGCCATGAGGTGTCTAAGAAAATCTGACTCATCATTGATTCAACCCTTCGGTCTTCCATCTGTTGTGTAGTGTGTGCTTTGAAATAAAATCAAGATGATGACTCCCAGGAGAAACAGAGAGGATGCACTAAATATATCGAACCAAATTCATTGCATCTTGCATGATCCCTCTGACCCAGGATAGGAGAGATATTCTGGACCTGGGATTTTTTTATGATTTTCAAACTTGGCCAATAACTAGTGCAACCGATCTACCCTCAAGGACCATGTGTTTACTTGCTTCTTAGATTTTTTGTTAACTAATGTCGAGACTTTCAAGATATGAATCTTATGAATATTACCCATAACCTTATATCATATGCACAAAATAATTGTGAAGTGCAAAAAAATTCCACTATTCTAAAAATAGATTACAGATTAACCAAAATGCATAAGGTACCATTCCAGGGACTAGATGTCATGCAAAGCATACCTATCTACAAGAAGAAGGAAACACGCCAGGAACCCAAAAAACAAGATGCAAAGCAAAAGAAACAAAACAAAAAAGCAAAAAGGGAAAGGAGGCAGCCCTGGAGGACCACAGAAAACTATTTACAAGGACAAGGTGCTCCCAAGAAGCACCAGGAAAGATATTTACAAGCGGGAAAAACCTTTACATATAATACAATGTTGGGCCAACTTACCACCTGCCTCATTCAAAGTAGTGTTTAAGAAATTGTCCATTGACAAACAACGGGATGGATTCTCCGGTCATAGTACTGAGGTGATAAGTATTAGCCTTGCAGATCTCAAAGATTAGATATGGTCTGAGCCAGAGCCTTTGAAACTTGGTGTGCTTTCCTTTCTTCTCCCGGGTCTTGTCCCACAAAAGGACCAAGTCTAAAACCTAAAAGGCCTTTTATTGGGCTCTTCGATCAAACCATCGCTTAACAACTTCTTGATTACACACAAAATGTTCTAGTGTCGTGTCTCTTTGTTGCTCCATTCTCACCAGGTTCAAGAGCTGAACCTCCACAATGTTATCTCGGTTATTAAATTCCTGCATAAACTATAAAACCAAGATTTATAAGTTGATAGGGAACACAAGATTCTGGCCATAAACCAGATGAAATGGGGAAGTCCCCAGGGCTGCCTTGATTCTGATATGGTCTGCCCAAAGAGCAAACCTAAGATTTTGGTGCCAGTCTCGGGGGTTCTATTCTAAAAAATGTTTGATCACCTCTAACATATTTTTATTTGTAGACTCAGCCACACCATTACCTTGGTGATAATAGTTGCTGGAGAACTTCAAGGTGATCTTCCTCTCATAGGTCCATTCAAGTAATTGTGTTGAAGAAAATGTTAGACTATTGTCACACACTATAGAAAAAGGCATTCCAAATCTGGTGACTATGTTTTCTTCCAAGAATTTAATAACTTGTTCTTACATGGGATTGCCTCAGACCACCGGGTGCAGTAATCAGTCGCAGTCAAGATGTAATGATGGTTGGTAGATGATTTGGGGTTGATTTCCCTGATAAATTAATTTCCCATTGGGTGAAGGGTTGAACTTCAAAGATCAGATGCAAAGGCATGGCCAGGTTCCGCTCATGATGGGCTATGGTTTAGCAAGTGTGGCATTTCCTCATGTGAGTGTAGATGTCTTTAAAGATGAAGGGCCAATAGTATCCATATCAAATAATCTGGTGGGAAGTGGCATAAGCTAAGCCATGTTTGGTTTTGAACTGCCCATGGAATTCTTCTATCATTTCGGCAGCTTGGTCCCTATCTATGCACCAAAGGTAAATCCCTTCAAAATTCCTGTGAAAAAATGTTATGTTTTTTATCATGAAATATGCACTTTTCAGTCACAAGGAACAATGTTTGTTTGGGGAAAGCCCCTCCGGGAATCTCTTATTGAGAAACAGGTATACCAGGTCAGTATACCATGGGTCTTGAGTCATGGAATCCATTGTATAAGTTTGACATTCAATGTTGGGAGTTACTTCCGCCATCACTATTGCATTTATAGATCATACTCTTGGGGGATGGTTATCCATTTCCCCTAGCATTCACCTAGTTCACTCTGTAGCAGTAAAGATTTAATGGCCTAGTCTGAGATGATAGCATGTACTTTTCTCCAGAGAATATAGTACCAGAATTTCTTCATGGCCCGGACTAGAGAAAAAACCTACTTTTCCAAAGGTGAATATCTGACTTTAGCATTTTTTAAGGGGGATCTCATGAAATAAATGAGTCATTCTTCTCCTTCAACTTTCTAGGTTAGGACTATTGCTATAGAATGTAGGGAAGTGAAAGTGTATATGTGGAATGGGAGGGAATAGTCCAAAATTGCCAGGACTGGTGCCTCCACTATGGTTTGCTTGATTTGGGAAAATATTCACTTCGCTTTGGGGATCCACTAAATCTTTGTATCTTTCTTCATCATGTCATTGAGTGGTTTAACTATCTCGACAAATCTAGTGATGAACCGCTGGACAAAATTTATCTTTCTAAAGAAAGATATCATTTATTTATTACTGTCAGGCATTTGTAAGTTCAACAATGCTTCAAATCTCTTAGGGTCAATGAGTATCCCCTTCTTAGAGACTACATGCCCAAGAAACTTCCCTTCACTGACCCCAAATATGCATTTCTTAGGGTTGAGGGAAATACCATACTGGCGACATCTCTTGCAAATTTGGGTGAGGTGGGTGGAATGATCACACCTATCCTAGGAAAAGGCTGTCAAATTATCTATGTCGATGATTATGCATTTGTTTACTAGCCCCTCAAATGCAATGTCCATAACGTTTTGAAATGTAGCCCCTATGTTGATGAGAAAAAAGGGCATTCTCTGATATGCAAACATTCCCCACTTGGTTTTGAACGTCATTTTATCTCTATCCTCAAATTTAACCATAACCTAGTTATATCCAGAGTACCTATCCAGGAAGGACATCATTTGGGAACTGTTAACAATCTGTAATACCTCATCTAGCAAGGGGAGAGGGTGATTTTCCTTCTTGGATGCCTTGTTTAAATTAAAAAAATCCACACACAGGCAGATCTCACCATTATTCTTTCGCACAGGGATGAGGTTGGCAACCCATGTTGTGTATTGGACAGGAAAGATAATTCAGGCTGATAGCAATTTCTGAAGCTACTAATGAATTAAAGGTTTGATCAATGGATTTACTGGCCTCTTCTTTTTCTAGAAGGGCTTAGCATCTGGCTTCAGTAGGATAGTATGAGTCATGATGGATGTGTCATATTTCTTAAGATCCTCATACCCCCACACAATAACATCAATGTATTCTTGGATAACCATGAGAACCTTCCCCTTCTCCTCTAGGGAGTAGGAGGTACCAATGCATACAAATTTTTCTTCATTGGCCTTGCCGATGTTGACTCTTTTGAATTTTCCTCCCTTAGAGGAGGATGATACCTTATCTCGGCTCTAGTGGTTTGAATCAAAGAAGTGTTCAAGAGCTACCATCCCCTTAGGGATGCTGTTGCTGGGTAAGTTTATGATCCCGTCATCTTCTTCACCCTGCCCAGTGTCGTCATGATTCATTTCTTCCACTATGTGATCCTCGAAGACACCAAAATTGGCCATGAAGGCCAAGATATGTTGGTCATCCTCAAAAACCTAAAAGTGAGTGATATAATCTGGGATGGATGGGGTGGGGACCATCTCAACAGAAAAATTTCTGAGTTGGGAGCCAACCATTGGATCAAGGGTGCTAGCAGACATGGAAAGGGCATCCAGAATGTAGTTACATTTTTGGGGAATAAGATCGATGCCAAAAGAATCAAAATCTTTAATTAGGCTCCATGCCTGATTGCGGTATGCAGCCAACCTTTTGTCATGACACATATATTGGATACAGACCATTTTTACTATCAACTCTGAATCACCCATCGCCCTGAGGTGGGTGATCCCTTTTCTCCATGTGAATAGGAGTCCAAGGACCAAGGCCTTGTACTCTATGACATTATTGGTGTAGTTTAACTACAACCTGTAGGATGCAAGGAAGGATTTTCCCCGTGGGTTGATCAGTTCCACTCTAGCCCCGCAACCTTGTTTGGACCGAGATCCATCAAACTTCAGGGTCCACTAGTCATTGTTCATTTTCTTAGGCTGGGCAGGCAAAGTGGAATTTGGATTGATTTTGGGAGGGTTGAGAGGTGATTCCTCTGGCTCTGATGGTGCATGGATGAGATTTTTTTTGGAGAAGCCTCTAGTTTGGATTCTTGGACAAGTGACACCTTAGATGTACCGCCAGAATGATTACTGGGTCATAGAAAACTAACTTTATGTTATTTCTCTTGGAGTGCACTAATGTGGTGGGTAGCAATGACAATTAAAGGCTCACACTCTAGTTGTGAGTGTTTTTGGTAGTTTACTCAGCACCAAGTTCCAGACAAGAGTGTGGTAGGAGTTGCCATGTTACTTTGTGAGTTTCCCTCACCCCTCAGTTTCTTGTCATCCAGAATTCTCTGAGAAACTACAGGATCCTCTTTGGGGTAAAATCAAATGTTAGGATCTCTAGAGGTTGGTATACCCTAGGGGAAGATTCAGAGAAAAGGACTTCATTTACCTTCCCAACTTCGGTGAGGGCCTGCCTCATTCTGGGTTCACTCTCCATCCAAATTTGGTTTGATTTCCCCTTCCAAAGGAGCTACAAGTGGGAGAAGTCTATAGAAAAATACTCATTAAGGTCCTTAGACCAATTCCAACTTAACAACATCTCATAGGTTTCAAGGATGTCCACCACTTGGATGTCTATTGTGCTTGATATCCAGGGGTCTTGCATGAGCTAAATTTGGATGTTTTTCAGCTCACCTACCATTTTTACAGTAGCTTTGTCCAATTAGACTACTGCACCTTTGGATGGAGTGGAAGTGAGTCTAAGCTTCTGGCATGTGGATAAGGGCATGACATTTCCTGAAGCACCAAAATTTACAAGACAGTAGTATAGGTTCTTCCCTTGAATGTTTAAGCCTAGTAGGAAGGGAGGATCCTCTGTGTTTCCCTGAAAGATGACCGAGTTGGAATCATCAAATGTGACAATCTTTTGTGTATGAATGATAGCTTCTGGGTTTCCCAAGAGCTTCAAAAGGGACTTCTTCTGCTAGAGACAATTTAGAAAAAGCTCCATCAAGGTCATGGAGGGGGTGGTTTTCTCTAATGCCTTAGTGATTTCAAACCTCCCCTGGGTAAAGTTGACTTCCCTCGGCTAGATCCCTGGCTTGATTAGAGTTAGGTCCTTTCGACGGGAAGGAGTGATCAGTTGTGTTATCTTGGGGAGGGGTATTCTTGGGAGGCATTAGCGTGTTAGCTAGCCCTTTTCTAGCCTGAATCTGAGTGTTGTAAGGAGTCCACGGGATGGTGAAGGCATTGGTCTCAAAGGCTGGGATAGATTCATCAAAGAACCCCTGTAATTAGGGCTCTTCTTCATCCTCTTTGTCTATCTTGAAGAAGATAGTCTCACATGTGAAGGAAGTGTGAGGAGGCTCTACTAGAGATGGTTTTGGGGGAGTAGGATAGATAGGTTATTGTCTGTTCGACTGGGAGATCATGATGATCTTCTCCAGTGTGGCATAGTTCACCTCAGAATGACGGTTGGTGTCATGCAATCTACACCAATTGGTTAGGGGGTGGAATTATGCAAGCCGTGTAGAATTATTGGGTCTAGCACCACCCTGAGTGGTGTTTTTGTTTAGAGGAGGACCTTCAGTATTCATGTTGTTGTTCCATTGTTGTTGATTGGGCCAAGGCCCATTGTTGTAGTTTCAACCTCCAGAGTTCATGTTTCATTGTCTGGATAAAATATTCCCTCTCTGGGAATTAGAGTTGTGAGGCACGGATGGCACCACCTTTAGATGTCCCATGTTCATCGTCAGAGAGGACACAAGTCGCCAGAGGGTTTCAATCACAGCTGACAGCTGGGTAGTTGTGTCACAGTGTGATAGTTGTTGTGGTGGGTTCGTGGGGGAAGCAATAGTAGCTCCCAGAGTTGAGGATGACAATCCTCCAGCCGTGGGTGACTGGAAGAAAGGTAATCCAGGGGGTTATGTCAAGGGTTATTTCATCTGCTATGGCTGGTTCCACGGAACATATTCTAGACCCGGTATTGTCTGGGCCTTTGATGGATACATGTATCGGGCCTGCTGGTCTATCAGTGGTATGCCCATTGCCATTGTTGGGGCACCCATTTACAAATTGGGGTTGTATCCCCTAGCATAAGAAGTTTTTCTAGGTATCATGTTGAATGGTAGGCTCTATTCAATCCCACCAAGAGCTTTACTCAAACCGCGGGACAACTCTAGGGCTAGGTTGTAAACCTTCGCCAAAGTATCCCAGTCATTTACGGCGGTGGTTCTCTAAAGGAGAGTGGCAACAATGGGGTCCAAAGCATTCAGGTATGTCTAGATGGTTACATTAGTGGATGGGATGAAGGGGCCTGTGCACCACTTCAAGGCACATTGGAACTGATGGTTGAATGTGGCGAGGGGTTCGTTCGGTTCCTTCCTGATAGAGATAAACTAGGTATGGGACCACGTTGGGTCCACATGAACATGGAAGGTGGCCAAGAAAGAATCTTCATATCCTTCCAACTGTTGATGGAGTTGGCCTGTAGGTTGAGGTACCCGTTTAACTCATTTTTTCCTAAGGACATAGGGAACATCTAGGTTACCAAATCCTGATGTGGTATCGAGTGTCAGCTCATGGCATCCTTATAGGCCTAGAGGTGTTCTTCTGCAATTCATGGGCCTAGATGCTCATATCTAGGACATATCTTTTCTGGATGTGGAGGAAGATCATTGGTGGTACTGGGAAACTACCCTATTGGGGACCTGGTCTTACTAAAGTAATTTTCCATTGGGGCTACTAGATTTTGGATAGGTTGAGCATTGGTCCCCAAGATTATCTGAGGAGCTCGGGTATTATGAGGTGTAGGGAATACCCAGATAAGGTTGGCTGGCTGTTTGGTTTGCAGGGTCCTTTTCTTTCAAGTAGGAGGCTCAAGTTCAACAAACTTTTTGGGATTTGGGGCTGATCTAAGGATTATTTCAAAATGTAAGGGTGAGAAAGACCCTATCCCGCTAAAAGCTTGGTTCCAAAAAACTATGGCTTGGGGAACCCTCAGGTGGTGTAAAATCAAAATCTTTCAAAGGGGATGAGCTCATTCCCTCCTTCTAGCACTAGTTTCTTTTGATGGGACTTTGTGACCAACCCTATCAACAGTGATAAGTTGTCACTAGGTACTGGGGTACTGGCCAACTTCGCATGTAAAGGTTTTAATAAACTCTCTAGGCCTTCAAGCACTTGAGTGTTAGGTCTCGATAGTGTGGGGAAGCTTAGTTGGGCAAGTGACTATTTGTTCAAGGGGATAACAAGTTTTACTTGTCTTCTTTGGGGATTTCAGTGATGGGTCAAGGTTTCCTGCAAGCATGTTAAGTTTACCAAATAAACAGCAAAAGATAGGCCGAAGTTAGAGTTTATTACTTCTACTTATAGTTGTACAATATATTCCAAAGATCAACAATGCTGTAAAGAACTATACTAAATACTGAATACATACAAAACCAATTATTCATACATATTCAATAGCAAGGGGAAATGAGATCATTAATCTAAAAAAACATTTGAGCAAAGGACATTAGAAACATACAACACAAAAATATATTGCTAACTTGGAGATCAGAACATCAACAACATCATTACCATAACTATCCTTCCTTCTTCATTAACTTAAATGGTTCCATCTTCACCGGTGCATACAATCATGGCTCCAAGGGAGCATTCTAAGCTATTGAGAACAACTGAGCATTGAGCTCCTACAACTACTGGACATGAAATGCTAGTAGTATTGGACTGCAAAATCATCAATTTTTCCGACCCTTATTATGAGGTCAGACTTCTTATTTATAAACATAGTTTTCCCTAAAATTAACCTAATCTAACTGCACACTCAATATATAAAATACATTACCTAGTGGATGGTACTACTTGCACCACTTACAATCACATCAAAAAGAGTTGAGGTCTGACAAGACAAAGGAAGAAGACAAGAAGAGAATTTGGAAGGATTGGCATAGAGAAGAGTGCTGAGGTATTTACAAAGGAAATTAGATCTTCCTGGAGTTTGAGGCAACATGCCTCATTAATGTAAAATGCAGCTCACTGTCTTTGATGCACCAAGTAGTTAATGCTAGTGCAACACCTTGGGAGAATCACTTGTCAGAGCCATCCCTCCATCTGACATGCCTTATCAGGATCACCTACCTATTGACCCCCTTATTAACTACTTGATAATGACTAGTCGGCTCCGGGGGACTTGGACACGGGTCACTGGGAAAGAATACAAAAATTTAAATTCAAAATTTTGAAGTCTAGGAGCTTATACTCAAAGAGTAAAGAAATGGTGTCTTTGGCATGGCGCAAGATGCTGCTATCCGTATGAAGGTCAGAGAGAGTTGCCACTAGCAAATGTAAGACATTTCCTACTTGCTTTGCTACCCAGTCATTGATTGCCTGCGCTTTCTTTTTCATGTTCCTTAGCGCATCAACGTCACCCTATGGAAGTGGTGCTCCAGATGTAGAAGCTTCCAAATGGATTGCAGCCAATGGCTATGCCAGCTTTGTTAGTAACCCTACAAGATTCACATTCTTTTCTTTTTCTTCTTGAAGTCTCTGGGCTTGCTTGTCATAGCAGGCCACAATTGCCTGGCTGGCCTCTTTCAGTAGGTCCAGTTCACCCTGCTTGTCCCTCTTCCCCAGAGATACCTCTGTGATAGTATACTCTGTAGTATTTACCACTGCTTCCTCTTTTTCTGGGGAGGTTTCTCAATGATCGTGATTATATCTCTGCCCGGACTAGTCTGAATGGAGTGGAGGGTCTGGGCCTTCTTTGACTTGGGGACGCTTTGACTCTGTGCCATCATTTCAGCGAGGGAGAGATGGGCTTTTTCTATCACCAGGGCCTTTTTCTTCTTTGACTCCACCAACCATTGTGGTGGTGGGGGAGGCCTTGTTGTTATGGATTGATCATTTGAGTCTCCTCTGGGGTTCTGCTACTCACCCCCAACGTTTATAGTCTCATCAGACTCTTTTTTCATCTTATCCAGCGGGTTGAAATTATTCTGGTTCAAGTAAAATTATGCCAGCCCCAGACACTTTAATTCACCATCAGCCTCTTTTTCCACTGCAAGGCTACAAGTGTAGTTCCTATAGGTGATTGGGAATAGAATATTGGTGACCTTCTTGAATGCAAAGAATGCATGAAGCTCGAGGATCTTCTGACAATATTCCAAAAGAATGATCCTATCCCCACAATGGTTGGGCAATAGGTAGGTTTTCCCAGAGAAGCTGGTCACCTGAATGTAGGAGTGTTACTAAAATTGGATGTAGTAATGGCCATAGGTACTGACCAGAGTCATTGCCTCTTTTGAAAGTTGATATCTGGCATCCCGATTGGGTGTAAGAATATTATAGTAAATGAAGGCATTATTTACTCGGCAATAATTGGGGAAAATGGCCTCCCATGGTATTTGTGGGAAATAGTCCCACGGAGCATTCTAGCCCTTGCCAGTCCTGAGCATGCTGACAGTGAGTAATCCCCTGGTTATGGGTCATTGTTGCACCAGTGCCCGCAAGACATATGAGGTCATGTAAAATTTGGAGGACTGGGTGACCCTGACGAGCTGGGCATCTACATGATTGGCAATGATAGTGTCCCAATAAAAAGTCTATCCGGTGGAAGCAATTCCGAACAAGAAGTAATACATCCATGCTGAGAATTCCTGGGCATGGGGTTCTTCAAAGACCCTGCACAAGGCGATGATCCCCATTTGTGTACTTTCTTTAAATTCTATTTGGGGGATCTCTAACTTCATCTTTTTGTAGGCTTTTCTCAGGGTCTTGAGCCAGTTGGAGTTGAGGTATTTCTGGGAAATGTGCGAGAGATTCTCAAATTCATTTAATTCTAGGACCCAAGTGATAACAAAAACATTGGCAAACAAGGGGATCCCTAGCCCCAAAGAAAATGTTGCGGCATCTAGAGACACTAAGGGCGTTGGTAGCCCGACGGAAGAGGAGTAGCAAGCATGATAGCCCAGACAGTTGTGTTGTAGTGTTTCACCAATGTGAGAATAAGCTCTAGATCCTGTATTGAGTCGGGGAAGTAGGTGGCCTTGAGGATTTCAAAGGCGGCCACATTAAGTGCCATCACATCTCCGGCCTTGCGCTAAATGAACAATATTTTTACCAAGGCTTGCATTTTGGCCCATGCTCTGACACTTGTGTCGGTGATCAGCTGTAGCTTGGAATCTACCTTAGATCCCAGAATAGTTTCTCCCTTCAGATATTGCATTGTTACTGGAAGCTTTTCTAAGGACTTCTTGGCCTTGGTCCTAACAGCTTCCCTTGTTGAAGTAGTAGGGAGTTCCAGACTCATGGGTGGAGAAGATACTTCAAACATGATTGATATGTGAATTTATTGACAACCTGCAAGAATGGACAACCATCAATATACATAAAACATAATAGAATTCCAGATTTCAAAGATTTCATCATCCTCTCGCATCTGTCTAAAATGGTGTTAGTTTACATCAAACCCCAAAAATATATAGTAAACAAAATGACTTACTTGGGAATTTGATCTATGTCCAGGGGTTCCATGGATTTTTTCTTATGTGATGTATAAAGTGGAGGTAAAATGAGAACTTGGGACCTAGAGTCTGGAAAATTGACCGTTGTTGACATGATCGGTAATTAGCCATACTAGGATGACATGGGGGCGTCACGTGGTCATGCAATAAAGAGAGTAATGTTAATAATGGTGAAAACTATCCAAATACACAAGGGAATGAATGCCACTTGGGCCAGTTTTGAATTCTCACATGTGGGAGAATTAAACCCACCATTAAAGTGAAAAATGATGGAGGAGAGAGAAAACCTACAAACTTGACCAGGTGAGGTGCCGAGTTTGAATTCACAGACACTAGAAGGGAGAGCTTGAATATTTGGATACACATAGAGGGTCACAGTGAGCTCACCACTAGATGAGAGGGAACATATAGAACTCCACAAAATATACATGCAAAAACAAACTAAAACACTTATACATAGAGGGCCGAGGGACGCTTTACAAACATACCCAAAAAAAAACTAATTTACAGTTACCTACAGACAATTTACAATATTTACAAAAAATATACAAGCATTACACTAGTTTACAACTGCATAGAGGGTGGATGACCCTCTGGCAGATCCATCCCACCAATGAGTGGTGACAACCAAGAATGGAAAAGAAAACTAGAGACAAAAAGAAAAATGAAAGAAAACCAGAAACAAAAACTAGAAAGTAGAGAAGAGGGACCAAAAGGCCTACCTTGGAAATGAGGGATGTGGGAGGATGAGCATAGGAGATGCTCTGCAACTCATCAACTTTGAATAACCATGAGTACACCACTTCTAGACACTATCAGGCACTATTTAAGCTTTAAGAACAAATTGCACTTAGTCGCTGCTAAAATCACCTTAATCTCTTTGAGTCACTCTGGGGTAATTTGTTCATGGTAAATGTAACAATGATTGGTGAAACTCTATTTACACCCTTAGGGTAAAAACATCCCACTCTCCTTTTGCAAATATTGAGAAAGACAAACCTTTGGACTTTGGGCCTGGGGATCCCATGTAACTGCACCCTCTAACAAAAGAGGAGATGGTGACAGAGAATCCTAGATTCTAGAATCTGGCTAGAACAAAGAAGACAAAAACACTCTGGGACCAGGTCCCAGAGGAAGAGAAACCAAGAGGAAAGGAAAAAAATGACCCCGTGAATGCAAAGGCCAGAGGAAAACAAAAGTTAAAGAAACAAGGAAAAATCAAACGGGGGGACCTAACATTTTGCCCACAAAATATAGGGACAGGTATGCAGGGCATAACAGGTCCCTACATGAGTATTTGGTACACTTTTTCTGGTCTCGATCTTTTATGTTTTAAACCTTGGTATCCTCTTGTTTCCTTTTTATCTGGTGTACCTTTTCATTAGTCTTTCTTGTTTTTTTGTTTTCCATGTGTTTGGGCCTGCAGTTATCTTTTCAGCACGGTGGGAGTGGACCTTTGGTTCCACGAGGTCAGGTGGTAGTGATTCTTATTACCATTGAGATCCGACATTCATGACTTTTACTTGGATGATCCTTGTTGCAATTGTACCTTCTTATTCTTCATTATTGGAGACTCGCTCCTATCTTTCCTATGTTGTTTACTTGTATCATTGTATTAATTATGATATTCTTAGATATTGTGTTGTACTTTATATTGGATTCTATCACATACCTTGCGACTTGTGGAGTGCATGTTGGTTCATTATGTATAAATTATGGTATCAATTGTATCTAGGTTTCCTTTATGAGATGATTTTCTTGTATATTTATTGTATTTACCAGATTAGTTAACTTACGTAATTCTACGTCATGGAACCCTCGGGATTCGTAATCTATAAATGAGTTACATTTATGAGTATGTATTGTCTTATGTTATATTTCTTCCACATTGTTATTTATTATCAATTGTAAACTTAGAAAAAATCATTTTGTAAATGTTAGTATTATGTTTAAGATTAACTTCTCTTGGGTTCCCTAGTGGGGCGTTACAAGCATAGACATATTATGGTAAAGTTTTGGGCTAGTCACTATTATTTAAGCTACATATTAGTCTCAACAAACAAGCATCCACATACATTATACCATTCATAATATTATGACACCACATTAACCATGAACATTCACTTAGCATAAATATTTACTATATGTCATACACACATCATATCTCTTGGTAAATGAATGTTGTACATCTTGGATAATAATGTCTATTATTATATATATTTTATTTTATTATGTATTGTTTCACTTAGGAGCACCTACATGGGTGTGCAACATGTAGAGATTCTTTTAGAATATTGTTGGGGCCACTTAATGTTGCATTATAACATTGTAATTCAATATGATGTTATTATTTAATATTGGAGAAATAAATTCAATAAAGTACCCAATCTTATATGTGGGTTCAAGGGGTTAGGTAATATATGGTTTTTGCACATGGTTTATTTAATACCACTTGATGGTTTTCTGGGAGCTTGTTTCTATAAAAGAAACCACAAGGGTAGTTGTTGAGGTTAGCCAGGTTTAGCATTTGTGGAGGTTGGAAGCATGATATGGGTTGGGTGGTGTCTTTCTTGTTAACATGGAGTGCTGTTTGATGTCTAGTAATTCAAACAATTTCATGGATATATTGTAATGTTGTATAGCTGAATAATACATGGATGATGGATACTTTTGGAGGTTGTTTTTCCCCTTAATGAGGGTTTTCCTAGGGTATATATTGTGTTACATTTGTAGGGTATGTTGTCTAGTTTCTTTCATGTAGATTATGAGTAATTTTGTTGATTTATCATATGGGTTATGTGAAAATTGTCATGATGTTAGTTGTAAGTTCCCTTACAAGGGGTATCAAAGATATGGTTGTGCTGCTATAACGTTAGGAATTGAATCTATGGAATGTTTGAAAGAATGAAAGACATGGAAAGATATGATGATTTTGTAGGCTGTTTATTGAAAATCTGAGGATTTTTTTGTTGTTGTTATGATGGGTTGTTTATAGATTTAGGGCTTGAAATATTTTTGGTCAGGTGATTTTTTTGCATGTTCATTTAAATGTGGGTTAATTGGGGGATTTTTCAATAATATCCTAATGGGAAAAATATACCTCACCATTATATTGAGGTTGGACTTTTGATATAATTTAGCATATTTTCCCACAAGCGAAAAAGTTATAATTTTTTTTGGATGGATGGCTTGACGACTGCCAAATTTAACCATGGTGAAGTCTGTAGAAAATTAAAACAAATTCTACTTATATCCAAAAAATCAAAGGGATGGTTTAGGCCACCACCCCCCCAACCCCGCATAGTTGATAGTCAGGATATTGTGGTATCGTGGGTACCCTTAATTTTTGGTACCTAACAGTACCATAGGTACTAGTCCCCACACCTTAATGTCTCCATCGCCAGTGGGGTCCTGGGGGGGGGGCGGTGAACTTAAACCTCTACCATTTTAAATTAATTTTTTTATTAAATTTTATTAATATTGCTTTGCATATTTATTAAATACAATATGTTTATTTATATTTTTTACTTTGCATTTGATTTTTATCCCACCTAAACTATTAACAATATTATGAGACCAACCCTCTCATGGGACCCCATTATATTTTATTTTAAAAAAATTGGACTTCATAAAATTTGAGAAATTTATATTAAGTCCACTTATTGCCTCTTATCCTAATTGGTTTTTTTTTATTTGACAAAGGATAACTTTCAGTTGGGGAGTTTATTTTTTGACATCTTATGCTCATTTGAAAAATGATTTTGAGCACTAGAGGATGGTATAGGTTTGTTTCCATGGTTTTATAATTTTGACATTTTTTTGGGGCATAGAAGCCTGATTTTCTTCATTGTATAGTTTTGGTCATAACTTTTACATACGAAATCAATTTTTTAATTTTTTAATTACTTGGTGCTACTATTTTATTAGTTTGATGAGTATGAAGAGTTGTGTACTTATTTTTCACTTATTGGCACCTGAGACTCAGGGTGTGAGTGTGAGCACATCCATATGAGTTGACAAATGATACCTTGAGGAAACACATATTTTTATGATATATTTCTAATGCTAAAGATGATTATTAAATTTGGTGCTTCCTAATTAGGGTTATAAGTGTTTTCAAATTTTGGGCTTTGATGATGATAGGTACACATGTTGTCTTTAGTTTGAAGACATGACTGTAAATTTTTTGAGTCTTGGAGTCTCACGTGGGTGATAGTTGAATGCAAGTACAATATTGATCTTGATTATGTATCATGAGGATGCATGTACATGTTTTGCATTGATATAAAATAATGATGTTTATGGTGATTGGTTGTGATTAGGTTTAATGTTAGGAGGTTGTTTCTTATCTCCTTGATGCTTATTTAATTCCTTGACTATCATAATTAGTTGTATACATGATTGGTAAATCATATTAGATGTTTATTTTGTGTTTGAGTCATCTGGTCTATAGGATTATTCTCTTTGATATGTCGATTTGTAGATTATTGATGTGATGATGAGTTTTCATGTTTCATTTTTTAAATCTTTAAGTTATGCAGGTTGTGGATTAGCTACCCATTTACTTGGAGTGGGATGACTCATTTTTGGACTATTTATATCTATCTGATTGATTTAGTTATGATGCACACTTCATTAGTTGGACTTTTTTATTATCACTAATGCATTAGTATGTTTTCTTTGAGATGAGGGGATAGATAATATTAATGGTACCAAGATATTTGGAGTTGGGACTTTTTGTTAATGTTATAAGGCACTAAGAGGGGGGAGGGGTGAGAAACCACAGATCTACAAAATATTTTCATCAACTTCCAAAGTAACCAACATGCAAAGCTAAATGTAACATAAAAGTATAACAAAGCATATATATATGAAATAAACACAATGACACCAATATTTTATCATGGAAACTCTTTTTAGAGGGAAAAATTGTGGTGGGAATTATCACCCACAAATCTCACTAGTGCACAAATAAGGTCTTCCTTGCATTACTATTATGGGTATACATGGTTAAGAGTATCTCTAGCCCAGTTAGAAGCTATTAGAAAAGTCCTATTAGGAACTAACCTTTTTACAGATTTGAAAATCCTTCTGAGAGTCACCCTATTAGATGATTTTGTCTTCAAACCTGTTAGGATCCTGCATACCCTATTATGAGTAACCTTTTTAGAGGAATTTTATCATAAGCCAGTTAGGACTTTCCTTTAGAATGAACTCAAATGAAATGATCCAAAAGTAGCACACTCTTCTTTATAGATCCACTTTTTTACTTTCTCAAATCACTTCTCTAATCAGATAAACATTCACTTCAACCACTACAATAATCACATCAACAACAACTCTCAATTACTCTTCAATTTCATCTCTTATAGGTCACTAGAATAACCCTAAAATGTGTTACCTTAGTCGGCCTCTAAATACAAACAAAACTTCATAAGTGATAATTCCAAAATAGGAAATTCAACCCCTCAAGGTCTTCCCTCAATAATATAATTCAAAAATAAATCAAACTTTGACACGTAATTGATAGCTACCTCTATTTCATCACCTTGACTAGATCGGTTGACTATTCTTGCTGATATCACTAGTGTTTGTCTCAAATATCCATCTGTGTTTTGAATCATCTTACATGACCATAGATGTAGGTAAACATGGCTCTCTAGATATTGTCTGCATGATTGCATCATCTGAATTTTTTAGATTATCACCACGCACCAAAATTGTCATCATAGACTATGTTATCACTGGTACACTGGATACTTAGAAAAATCATGTCCAATCAACTTAATCACCGGTATAACTAATTTATCCTATGAAATATTCTTGTTTCCAGCAATAACAACACTAAAAAATTCACCATATGATCTAGGATATGATCATCTTCATCAGATTCCAACAATCTCCCGCTTTGGCATTGATGGCGACACTTAGAAAAATTGTTAAGTGTCTGACTATGAAAAAAAAATACACAAGTACAAAGATAAAAATTTATGATTAATCCCCCTATGGTAATTACAAATAGACCATGTATGCACTACTCCCTCTTACAAAATACTTATCTAGTTTTTTAGTCTATACTACTCAATCTACTCCCACTCAATCTTCTCACCCTTTGACGACAATGGAAAAGGTAGTACAATAAATGATCATAATTTTTTTTATTCATAGAGAGTATTGTATACCTATCATAATGTACTAAATACATTTGCAAATTTAGTCTTCAAAACCTGGAGGTCATTCTCCCTTAACTTCTTGAGATGCTAAGTAATCACTATATGACAGGTTAGCGGATAGGCTAGCTCCTCTAATGCTTCCATTGTACTCCTATCAGGTAGAGATGATATTATTGTTGCATAATTAACTCCTTTCTACAAAATTCCCAACTTTGGAATCAATAGACTTTTCAGCTCCATCAAAGTTGTGACTCTTTTCTCCTACTCATTATTATAATTTTTGAGCTTATGATTAATACTGCTCATCATTGCTCCAAAAATTGTAATGGAATGATTCATTGGATGAAAATTTCTTACTAAATTTTGTAGATTATGTTGAGCTTCATCTCTTTTCTTCTCAATATCCTAAACAAATAATGAGAAATTAGAAATAGAAGTAAGAAACTTACCACCTTCTATCACTACTTGTTTCACCTTGTTAAGCTCAACTATCAATGTTCTTGTGTGAAGTATAATCTACTGGACTATCTTCTCTAATTTCTTCCTTTCATAGTCCTTTTTTGTCTTTATTACCACTGCATCCTCTAGACTTCATATTTGTTCACTCACAACTATCACCAATTGACCTAACTGTTCAAGAGGTGCATCCTTTTCAACATAAGTTTCTTTAGGCACAAGATCAGACAATATATCTCTTACAGTCTGAATAATTTGTGCCTCCTTCTATTTTTGATCGCTTTTATCCTTAGTCTTTATGGCCATAGAAAAATTTATCAACTCTGTCGAGCTCATTGTACTAAGATATATTGGTCCTTGAATGATCAATATATCATCTTCATCCATCTTATCAAAAATGTGTTGAATAATAGACATAGAATATGTTACCTTTTCCTTTTCTCTATCTATAGTATTCTCCTTTTGTTTCTCATTCTTTTCCTTATCTCCTTTATTTTGCACATCTTGATTATGTGCATGCACTTTCTTTTCTTTCTCTTTTGCTTCACCGATTGCCTCTGCTTTTGGTTCTTGTTGTTTCTCACCAATAGGAACTTCGACTATGGTATCATCAGTCATCAATTGATATATTCCTATATCCACATGTAAATCAGTTGTATTGTTAGGCTCCAATGTATCTTCATGAATAACCATGATAGGAAAATTACCTGTGGTGTCCATGGTATCCTTTGGTTTATCCAAATAAACATTATCAAGTGTGATCTTCACACCTTCAAGTGTCCATCCTTCATTTGTCTATATAATCATAGCGTCATTATCATCTTGTCCTTTTTCCACTTCATCTTTTCCATTATCATCTTCCTTCTCTTCAACAAGACCTAAGAATTTCTTCAAGATACTCATAGTTTCCTTATGCACTGATTGAGAGTCACCAATCAATAATATTATAATTCTTGACTTATTATTGAATGCATGTCTAGCTTTCTTAAGTGTCTCATTGATTTTCTTTGTAGACATCTCTGGTTTTAATTGGACTAAGAAATATTAAATTATATCCTTTTCTTTCTTTAATACTATATGTCGCCTAGCTTCAATCTCAGCACACAGAGATGCAGGTATCTATCCTTGTAATTCAAAAAGTTCTTTACTCAATTTGTGCATACTAAACACGACTACATCATAAATCTTTGTCTGCTCATCTTTATTGACTTTGTCATAAATTTTTGTTGCACCAACAAGTATACCCCACTTCTTGACTCTTTCAACTATATTTTCAACATAAATAAATTTTCCAAAATCAAGCTTGATAGATTTAGTGGTAGGAGTACCAACCACCTTTGAATTTTTACCACTTTCCTTCAACTTCTTCTATTCTCCATCAGACTCTATTTCTTCTTCTTCTACTTCTTCTTCAACCTTCTCAAATCTTTGAGCCTTCTCCTTCTTCCTTTTTCCAGTGGTCTTCTTCACTTTTGCAGGTTCTGGTTGAGTAGGTATTTTCTTTCCTTTGAGTGGTGCTTTTGCAGGAGGAGTGATTTTCTCCTTCTTTACTGTTACTGAGGCTTTTCTTGTTTGCCTACCGATTGGGACACTGCCGGTTGTAGAAGAAATAAATTCTACATCTTCATTTGATGCTATAGTTTATATTGCTCTAGATGTTCCATCTTTCTCTACAACTTATTTGGCTCTTTCCTTGTTAATGGGTTCTTGTGTAAATCCTTGCTTTAATGAAAATTGTTCTACCTCTTTTCTAATCTTCTTCTCATTGATCAATTTGGTCAATATTTTGTAAACCTCCATGCTCTTCTCTTCATAGGTTTCAAATCTGGGATCGTTTGGATTGACCAATTTTGATAGTAAATCTTTAGCATGTAATATTATCATATCAACCTCTACTTCATATCCCATGGGCATGGCCCAAGACGTCCTAGGAATTACTACCTCCATCTGATAAGTGTCAATATCCACCATAAAACATATATCATCCTTGTATTTCTTAATAATATGGATTGTTATCCTTTCCCTTTGATGTATTTTTCTTTGAAAGTCTTTGAAATAGATCCAAAATTTCTCATTAAAACCATTTCCCAATATTCTAATACAATTTTCAATTAGACCACAACTAGTGTACATTCTATCCAATTTATATGACCAACACAAGGAAATAAATTCTAAAAGTAAAAGAAAAATCTCATAATCAATTGACTGAATTTAAATTCTTTCCTCTTGTCCTTTATAATCTTCTGCATGTTCAGAACTAACTGATCTCTCATTGCAGCACATAAATCATACTCTGTATATTCAATTAGCATTCTATATGTAGTGTGGATTGTAGTAGTGGGCACACTGTTGATTCTACTATAGTAAAACACTTTATATACAATCACCATAGTTGCAAATCTCACATTCAGATCTCGGATATCATTGATAGTGATGCAGGAGCATCCTGGGTGTAAGGGCAATCTTGCATCACCCAAAAATATTTCTGTTTTCTTTTCAATAAGGGCTACCTTGTGCAGAGCTGCTATTTATGGAAACTTACTATTTTTAGTAAGTTG
>MU228540.1:210493-242797 GCA_018584345.1 Thuja plicata
TTTAGTTAGATATGTTTTAGATCCATTAGGATGCTTTAAAACATTTACATAAAGCTTGCTTGACCCTCAAGTTATGATTTAAAACAAATAAAAACTCTATAAATAGAATTACATTGCTTTATCTATCATGAAAAAATCAGATCCACAATTTGCGGGTTCTCTAACTGACTGTCAGTTTTGACGGTCAGTTTTCTTGGTCGTCGGTGTTTCTTTCTTGAACTTGTTATCGGTTATGCCTTTTCTGTTCCTATCAGGTTTGTTCTAAAAAATGTGTTGCCGATGATGCTTGTAGTCACCGGTGATGCTTGTCATTTCTATACTTAGCACTTTTCATGACCTCTGTGTTCTGTCGGGTATGCTCGCTATTCACCGGTAATGCTTGTAGTCTACCGGTAATGCTTTAGTCTATTGGTAATGCTTTAGTTTGTCGGTGATCTTTGTCAATGTTTTTCACTAAGTGTACTAATGGAAAAATAATGTCATCAATCTCCCCCTTTGACATTAGTATCAAAAACATGATATGTGCAACATACTGAGTGTATTAGTATGTACACTTGTGTATACTTCTTCCTTAGTCATTTGAATGACTCCCCCTATGTATATGCCGGTAAGTGTAAGTATATATACATATCCTTGTGTCTTTTTCTTTTCCTCCTTTTTTTGATATATATATTGTACATAACTATATACATTTCCTTTCCTCATTTTTTGATTCTAAAGGCAAAGGTACTTACAGCTTTTCAAAAAGGTGGGAATGTGAGGACATGATCTCCTCCATCATCTTTTCCCATTTCTCCTTCAGCATTTCTAGAGCCATGTGCTCTAGTGAAATCCTTACATGTATATCATAGATCCTGTCTACTATAGACATCTCAAGGGTTGCTATAAGATTTATGGCATCAGAAATATGCTGCTATAAAATAGTAAGATTAGGCAGAATGTGTGTCTGTAGTTTGGTAATCTCACCATTGAATTGTGTTTCAGCATCCCATATTTCTTACCTTAGCCTGCTCGCCTCTATGACCTTTTCATGATGTGCCTTAATGCTGTCGGCATGAGAGGTTAGGTTTTGTGCACTTGTTGTAACATTATGATCTATCTCTGCTAGTTTGTCACTATTTTCTTTTGCAAACTTCTCTAGTGTGCACATCTTTTGAACTAAGGTGATTGCTTCAGAAATCATTGGCTCTAATTCATCAATGAGTTTAGAGAGCTTTACCTTGTTCAATGCCACTTCTTGGATGATTTTATCAATTAACTTGTACTGATATTTCTTCTCTGCTTGTTCTTCCATAGCCTACTCAGCATCTATACTTTGCTCTGTGATAGCATTGGTAAGAACAACAATTTGTTCCTTTACTATAGCATTTGCTTCAAGTTTAACTTCAAGAACAAGTTGTTGGAGTATATCTCTTGCCTTTTCAAGTGCCATTTTTTCTTTGTGTTCTTGTATCATTTTCTTCTGAATGGCCTTTCTCTGACATAATACTCCAAACTCTTGAAGTTTGTCACTGTCCAAAGTGGTAATATCCCAGTTTGGGACTTCAATTATTTCATCCAGTGTGACAGCCAAGATGTCTTTCTTTACTACTTTCTTTTTCTTCTTCTTTGGCTGGGTGGCTGATTGATGTACCACCATCTGTAAAGTGTGAGATTGGGTTGACTTGGTGGGTGAGTGTTGAGAAGATGAGGCATCCTTGTGTATCTATTCTGATTCCACCTACCAGTTTGGTGAAGATGTCTCCTCATGTGCCTTGGGTGTATCAACAGATATGTTTTCTTTGAGTTTTGTCCCTTCATCCTACTTGACTCCTTCACTTTTCTCTTTTTGCTCAACCTCTTTCAATGTATCATCAGTTTTTTCATCTGTCTCTTTGTTTTGATCTTTTGATGCATCTTGCTGATCATCAGTTGCATCCTTCATTTCTGTATCGGTATCCTTGGGAGTGTTGGATGCAACTTTATTTTCATTGGTACCCATATCCTTGGGTATATCATCATCTTTCTTAGATGATTTATCCTGACTAGACTGAATATCAATGTCATCTATTAATATATTCATGTTTGTCAGTGTATTGACTATTGCAGTGTCAATAGCAGTGTCCTATTCATCAGTATTGCTCTTTGCAACATTGATGTCTTCATCTTTTTGAACATCTACTGCTGAGTCTTGTCCTATAGTGGTATTGAAAATTTTGTCTAACCATGATTCATCATTTATATCAACATATAATTTACCTTTTATTGATAGTTCTTCTTTGGTAACTTCTTCATCCTCTAAGTTGATGTGGATGGGGCTTGCTGGTACTTGATCATTTTCACCATCCTTTGGCCAGTCTTCATCTATAATGTCAGTCTATTTTTGGCCTGTGATCTGTACCTCTTCACTATCTAACTCAACTATTGAGTTATCAATTTTGGTGATAGGTTCCTTTTCATGACTGCTCTCCTCATCAGGATTTAGTATCTCACTCCATATTTTATGAGTGTCCTATTCTAGCTCTATAATTTTCTCTTTAATAAATTTATAAGCTCTCAATTTGGGTGAGAAGCTTTTTGCATATTTCTCCATGACTTCATTGATTTCCTCTCTTGTTGATTCAAGAGGCATAAGAGAAACTAGTACTCTTTCTCTTATCCTCTTCTCCTCATGGAGTGAAAAAGTGAATCTAGAAGAAATTCTATCTAATAGTTCTTGTGGAACATCACGGTTAGTGAAGTGTAGTGGGACATAATAATGTTTGCAAATCTTAGAAATAAGTGCATCTTCAATCTTATTCTATTCTACAATATCCCATCTTAACCATTTCCTAATCTTAAGATGTGCAACAGATGTAGCTTCAGAAATGTTCTTACATATTTCATTGATGTCCTTAGTGGGTGATGTAACCTTTGTTGTTTCCTTTGCTAGTTTTACAGTGTCAGGTTCATACATAGCTAAATCCTCTAAGTCCTCATCAGTCTAAACATATTTTCTCCTCTTGGCAAGTGCCCTAGCTGGTTGTTTTTCCTTTTGAGGTGCAGGTTTCCTCTTATACACCTTCCCTTTTACCATGGGAGAAGGAATTGCATCCTGTGTTGTTTGACTTCTTGTTCTAGACTTCTTAAATGGAGGAGGTGGTGAATCAAACTTCTCTTCCTCTGATTCTTGTTGCTCTATTGTATCACCAATGGGAAGCTGATCCTCAGTGATTTCCTCCCTACCCTTTTGTTCCTCCTCACCTTCTTCTTCTTCTTCTCCTTCAGAAGATATTTTCAAGTTCTTTTTCAGATTCTTCACCATTCTTTTTGACTATTTTACAGCCTTCTTTACAACAAGATTTTTCTTAATCTTTAGTTTGGCCTCTTCATAAGTACCAAATCTTAATTGCTTATTGTCAATGGGTTCATTTAACAATGCGTGAATGAATTTATTTGGTAATCCTATTTTGATTTCGTAATCCAACTTTGAAAGCCATGATTTTCTTGGAACTATAGCTTGTATGTAAGTGAAATCTGTATCCACCATGAAACATATCTCTTCTCAGTGTTCCTCTATTAGACTCTCAAGAATTCTAGTTCTTTCTTGTAGCATTTCCTTAATGGTTTTGAAATATTCATGCATTACATTGTCAAAATATGTTCCTAGTGATTCTATGAATTCACCTATCTGAATGGTAATGGGTCTACTTGTGTCACATGCAACTTTTCCTATGGAAGGAAATTATTCTTCAAAGTAAAATAATATACACATTATGAGGGAACCAAACTTACAAGTGTTTGTCCGTGAAGACCTTATTGTGCACATGTTCTCCTCAAATTGATGTAATAGGATCTCTGCCAGATCCATCTTCTTCCCCTGTTTGATAATCTTATATGCTGTGCTCATAGAATTACTAGATATGTTGTTCATTCTTCTTGCTTGGAAGATTTTATATCCAACAACACATGCTCCATACTTCAGCTCTACGTTGGTAATGGTGTTGACCTTTAGTGCCCTTTTATCTGATTTTGCACCAGTTAGTCTTTCAACTTTTGCTAGAGATGGATGTTTGTGAGCCTGTGGTTTATCGGTTGTAGGATAACCAATAACCAAGTGTATAATATCCTTAGTTATAGCCTTTGGCTTGTTTAGCCATAGAGTGTTGTTGTGAACTCTGCTAAGAGTGATTTTAATCCATTCTGTCTTGAAAACCCTAGGAAAATGCAGTGCATTTGTGAGTCCCTTTACTTCCAAGTGTTAGTGCTCTTCTTTGAGATTTCCAGCATCATCACATAATGCCCTATAAGAATTATCTAGGTCTAGATCTCCTATTTTCGAGATCTTGTAGTGAATGTAGGACCTTACATCCTCTACCAGTAAAACCCTAGGTGGGATTCAGGAGAATACTCCAGAATCGTCAGGTTGTGAAGCTATTTTAGGATGTAGCTTGTATTTCGGTTCAAAACACACTCCTTTGTTGACAAGATTGAAGGGTTTCTTCTTATCCTCCTTAATTTTCTCTACTCTATAAGTCGATGCCATCTTGTTTGCAATTTAGGGCTTTTATAAATAATAATAGTGTGATCGGTGAGTATGATTACTTACAGATTCTTTGTGATTGTCTGTGAATGTGAATGCCTCATGTCACAATGATTTCTATTGGGTCACTTTCCAATCTGCTCTTAAATCACTCTGGTCTGCTCTGCTCTACTCAAAAATTGCGGGTGTGAGAATGATTTTACCCGTCGGGCTTTTATACCTTTTTGTGCCCTAAGTTGTCATTAATGATTACCAACTCATCAGTTTATGAAGACTTCTTTTGTCGGTAAAACATTCGTAACATCTCTAGTGTCTATGCATAATGTCAGGGTAGCTAGCAGTTTTGGAGACTTCACTGATGATTTTCGGTGAGGTTGCGAAGATAGCTTTTGTTGGTTCAATGTTCACTGATATCCATCAGTTTACACTTAGCTTGTGTAATGACCGATACATTCTAGTAAGTAATGCTAACTTTCCTATGTGTGTTCACCGATACAAATTGTGCCCAATAACCGATGGTTGCTTTTTAATAGTTTAGCAAATAACAATATATTGCATCTTTATTCATGCTAATGTTACAATATGAACTATATATGATGGAACTGATGCATAGTAAAATTTGTCATAATGCAGTTCCATACTTACTTGTGCAATCTAGTTAGATGTAGTGATGTCATTGGATCCAGTGGATGGGGTGTCACCATTAGCATTGCTTGTTCCAGCACCTTCAGTGTTTGTGGCTTTTACTCACATCTTGTTTCTCATTTTTTTGATGTCATCAATGGTATTTCCATTGGGATGTGTATTTGTGTCTGTTAGTTGGTCTTTGCAATCTTTTACCACATGTCCAACCTTATGATAGTGCAAGCATACCATACTTGGATTGGTCCAGCCTCTTGACCTTCTAGTCCATTTTCTCATACAGTTGGCAGCAATATGACCATACCTTCCACATGTTGTGCAATTTACCCATGTGTTATAGTCCCAAACATATGAGTTACCTATTCTTGTTGGTTTGTAGCTTTTATCAGTTTCCTTTGGTGTCCATGCCTTGTTGTTCTTTTTCTAGTATTCCTTTCATGTAGGACAGTACTTGTGCATATAGGTTTTTCTCTTTGGATTTGTCACTTTGGATTTGCACTCATGTTCCTTGTGTCCTTTCTTTTGACATTTATAACAATTAACAATAAAAGTAGATTGTTCTTGAGAAATACCTTTCATTTTTCTTCTATAGATGTTTGAAGTGTGGCCTGGTTTTCTACAGTGATTGCATGACAGCTTCTTGGATCTTGGGGTTGTGAGAGAATTCCTTTGATCTGGTTGATTAGAGGATTCACCATTCTTGTTGTACCCTAATCCTATGTAGTTGTTGACTCTCCTTTGTCCAATAAAATCATCCATCCTTTTGTTTCTATCCTCAGCCTTTTTAATTAATTCGTTGTGTTGATTTTGGACTTTGATTTTATGCTTTGATTTTTCATTCTCTTCTCTTAGCTCACCTATGATCTGTATTCTTTCAATGAGTTCTGTATTTAATCTATTTGCTTCTTGACTCATAAGAATTATCTAGTTTTTAACCTCATGGTGATGCTTAGTGAGTCTTTGAATTTCTGATTCCTTCCCTTGTAGCTTCTCTGTAATTTTCCTCCTATCATCAATGGCTAGTGTTCTTTCATTTTCAGCTTTTCTTATATCATTCATGACATCAGTCATTTTCGCCATTTGAGTCTCTTGACCAATTTACAACATCTTGATTTAATCTGTCAGATGTAGATTGATCTCTTGCATATTTGTAATTTCTTCAACTGATGTGTTTGAAGCTTTTCTCATTGATGATTCCATTGTTTCAAAGTAATCTATCATTTCCAATTCTTTGTAGTCTTTCTCATTCAGCCTGGTTTCCATAATCTTTCTTTCATCAAGAAATTTTCTCAGTTTTATTCTCACCTCCTTGTACTACTCATAGTTTATTTGCATCTGTAACTACTCATTCTCAATAGTCATGTCCAGTATGAACTTGTCCATTGCTCAGATCTTTTCTCTCAAGTCTTTAAGATTTTCAAGAGAGAGACTTAGCTCTGATACCAATTTTTGGAATTATATTGAGATGATGTACTTAGAGGGGAGGGGTGAATCAGTACCTCTAAATCCTTTTCTTTGGTTAGCCCATTAACCCTTAATCATCAATTTGTAAATTATCTTATCTAACTGTTCATCTTTCTTTAAGTATATGCAATCATATCATAAATTATTTAGTATGTAACCATAACAGAAACATTCATGAAAATAAATAACACATGACACAAGATATGGTATCGTAGAAAACTCCTGTTAGGAAGTAAAAACTGCGATGGGGATCGTTACCCACAATACTTCACTATCTGTAGATAAGAAGGGGCCAATTAAGGCATACAATTGGTCACTTCTGATGACCTACCCTGTTAGGAGTATTATAGTGGAGACCTACTAAGATTTGCTTCATTTGAAGCTTTAGCAACACTATTAAGTGTGCACTCTGTTAAGAGATTTGTAAAGAACTATTAAGTCCGCCTTCTACAAAAGGATTTTAGATGTGATGCACTTGTTAGAATGCAACTACGTAAGTCTTTGATCTGATGATGTGTGCAATCTTTAATTGCTGATAACATATCCTATTAAGCTTCATACATATAAGTAATCATCCTTTCATGATTGAATAATACCTCTATCTTCTCATCAGTAGCCTCTGTGTTTTCTTGATAACTGATGTGTTCTATTTCTGAATCTACATGAATTCTACCTTTTTCTCCTTAGATTCTCTTCATGGCTATCAACAACAATGAATTCACGACTCACAATTGATTTGAACATCTATTTATACTATTTTAAGGCTCAATTCTTGATTCACACTTTGCAAGTTAACTCTAGATCCAAGGTTTACAACTTGACCTTGATCTTTAGTTAGATATGTTTTAGATCTGTTAGGATGCTTTAAAACATTTACATAAAGCTTACTTAACCCTCAAGTTATGATTTAAAACAAATAAAAACTCTATAAATAGAATTACATTTCTTTATCTGTCGTGTAAAAATTAGATCCATAATTTGCAGGTTCTCTAACTGACTGTCGGTTCTGACGGTCGGTTTTCTTGGTCATCGGTGTTCCTTTCTTGAACTTATCATCGGTTATGCCTTTTCTGCTCCTGTCAGGTTTGTTCTAAAAACTGTGTCGTTGGTGATGCTTGTAGTCACCGGTGATGCTTTTCGTTTCTATACTTAGCATTTTTCATGACCTTTGTGTTCTGTCGGGTATGCTCGCTATTCGCCGGTAATGCTTGTAGTCTGTCAGTAATGCTTTAGTCTGCCGATAGTGCTTTAGTCTACCGATGATCTCTGTCAATGTTTTTCACTAAGTGTACTAATGGAAAAATAATGTCATCACTTCTAATAGTAGCATTCTTTTTACCCACTAATTCAGTTGGTGCATACTTGAATGAGTTAGGAGAGCACATAGATCACATATAAATATTTTTACCTCCCTATCAAACATTTTACTCTTTTTAATAATGTAGGTAAGAAGTATGGAGGATCATTTACGATGGAAAGCTAAAATATTGTGTCTTCTTCTAGACTATGGGTCATATGGTTTTGGTGGTAGTGATGGGATTTTGTCTTGTTCGGCCTGAAGCTTATTGACGCCCTTATTTTATAAAAGGGGATTTAGGGCCTTTTAAAAGGGATTTGAGTTTGAGGAATCAGGCAACATGTCCTAGCATAGAGAGAATAGCATTGTAATATTCCATATATCACTTGAAATAAATATGTGTGATTTATAATAAGGTTTTCATGGAGTTAAAAGTTTTATTGTACAACATAAAATAGAAAAAGATCTGGTTGATATACAATGCTAGTTCATATCTCTCTATTGTATAATTTTGTCAAAGTTTTAACTGAAATGAATAAAGAGTTTGTCTCATTTAATTCATTGTTGTGATGTATGTAACTTTTATTTCATGTTGTGATCTAAATGATCAATTAAATGTTGGATTAAAGTGATGATCTGATAGGGTTATACAGGGATTGTGATAAGTAGTTTGAAATTGGGTTCATTGTTTAAGAGATATTTCAAGGCAGTACTCTTAGATCATATTCTATGAATAAAACTATGTTGTATAATGTTACTAATGACTCCAATGCCCAATGGAATAAGGAACTGGTCTTGGCTTTGTGAATCTTACAAGTATATGGTTATTCATATTCTTGTTGTTACCTGCTGCAAAAAAACCAATTAAATCAAGAGCATCTTTACTTCTGTCATTGGTTAATAATTTATTTCATCTCATGCTCCAAAATGGTAATATTTCAATATATTATTATCCATTATCTATAATCTATCCTGGTTATGTTGGAACTTGTATGAGATTTCTTCTTGAATCAAATGGTAGTCACAGTTTTAGTCTATACTCAAAAGCATTAGAGGGAACCCACCTTGGTATGGAAGAACCTAAAGTGTAGAGGTATAATTTAGTATCCTTGTTAGGTGGTCCAGTTTTCTTAAAGTTCTTTTTTAAAACATTGGAGTTGGCTACTCTTTAAAATGTATTAAAAGTGCACTGGTAGCTTTGTAAGTTTAAAACCTTTTCATGAATCAAAAAATAGTGACTCTACTAGGGATCGAGAGGAAAAATTCTTGTTAAACCTTCTAAAGAATCTTTGGTATTCTAATGTTCATATCATTTAATCCATTTGAGTTTTCCCATCCAATTCACAAACAAAATGGTGACTCTGCCAGAGAAAAAGAAAAGATTCAATATAATGATCAACAATTTTAAGAGTGTTGTTTTGTTTAATTAAACCAAGGGTCTGGTTATTATAGAGTCATGTGTGGTAGAAAATTATTCCTTTTACTTATAAAGTGTGTCAGAATCTATTTTGTCTGTCATTGCAAGGGTGCCCAAGAATTCCATGTTCCAAAAGACTATATATATATATGTGTGTGTGTGTGTGTGTGTGTGTGTAAAAGCACAATAATCTGTCACCCTTTTACAAAGGAAAAGGTTAACAACACCAAAACTATAAAACTTGAAGGGCATAAAAGTCACATTTATATTGATAATTTGAAGATGATGTAAACGGAAGAAATGTGTGAAATAGGATGAATTTTATTTAATAAAATTAAACCAAAATTAATATGTTTTTTGAAACTTTTAGGTCTATTTTTCATTTCCTAAAAAATATTGTAAATCAAGGAGTTTACTTCCCGCCAAATCATTATAAGTAAAACATTGTTTTTTCCTCCAATTTCATAATATGTTTTAGATGACATGTATAGCTAGTGCAAAAAAAAAAAAAAGTTCTTTTGATCTATAGTTTTCTCGTTATAAGTTTTCAAAGTCAAACTTACCTGAAATCAATAGTTTTTGTCTCCCGCCACTTTTCCCCTATCAAAACTATACAAAAAACCAAATAAATTACATATTATTGAAGAGGACTCTCTTGTCTAGTGTTTTCTATGATTTTAAATTTTTTTTGAATTGATTTATCATTTTTTTATATTTTCCAAATCAATGAATGCTTGACTGTTAAAATACCTCCTTTCAATATTTTTAAATTAAAATAGACTATGTCTAATTAAAATACTATAAAATCTATATGAGGATATTCTTGACTTTGATCTCTATAAAAGGGTATTTTTGTATTTTAAAAAAAATATCATTAAAAAGATTAGGAGTTATTGAAACATCACTTTTTCTGAAATAATTTTATTTCTATGGTGATTGGACTCAAAGTGGTATAAAATGTACATTTAATAGACATTTCCAATTGGAAAAGTTAAAGAACTTATCTAACTTAGCTAGAATGAATCTAACTAGACTATTGTTTGACCAAAATTAATTTTTAGTTAGAAATACTAAAATTCAGCTGTCCTGATAAGTTAGCCTAAAAGGTGATAGATTATTGTGCTTTTACCATATGTGTGTGTGTGTGTGTGTGTGTGTGTGTGTTCCAAAAGACTATATATATCACTTATTGTGAGTGGAAACTTCAAGTTCTCTATTGCACTTGTGTGAACCTTTGGAGAAAGACTGAAAGGAAATAAGGTAGAAATTGTAGAGGGAATGAAACATATGTTTGGGCTCCTACAACTAAGAGCATACTCAAAGGAAGAATCTATATAAGACCTTAATCAGTGGGATTTGTGTGATTTTGCTGATATTGAAGGACATAGTTGGGAGAAGTTTCTTAACTTATTCAAAATGTTCCTCTACAAAGAGGTGGTGAATCTACCAAGGTTTTCAATGATGATGAGAAGGTGATTTCATGTCAATATTTGTGCAAAAAATTCATCACTACCAGGTATTTTTCTTCTCACTGAAAAGCTTTTTTTAAAAGTTTCCATCTTAAGTGACCATCACTTGTTAAGAGGGAAGAAGAAAAAATTTGTAATCATTTTATTTTTTCTGATTCAAAGTTAAGTGCAAGTAGAAATGTTTAGTGAATCCTTCAAGCCTTGCATACATTCAAAGGTAACCATGCCTACTAATATGTCACAATAATATAATTAGAAATGTTTCAACACTAAGTTTTATGTAACTCTAAATTTTGAGGGCATTGATGATTACCCAAATTATTTTCCACCAGAGATCATACATTTTTTGCCTAGATTTAGTGGAGGGAAAGAGAAATGTGCTGAGAAGCAACTTAGAAATTTCAAAGATATAATTGAGGATTTTGATATTGAATATGAGGATAGCATTATGAAATTATTTATCCAGTTTTTAATAGGAGATGTCATATAGTGGTTCTCCTTTTTTCCAGAAAGTTCTATTTCTTCATGGAAAGAATTAGGTTCAGCCTTTTTAGAGCAGTTTAGTAAAAGGGTTAATCCAACTACAATGATAAAAAAATTTCATGGATATAAAAATAGACAATGGTGAGTTGGTCCCTCATTTCAATCTTAGATTCACAAGAACATAGGGTCAAATCCCAATAAATTTTAGACCAAATTATGTTGAGTGTTTGGTTGTCTACTTTGGTGCATTTGATAAAAAGATGAGTTTCTTGTTGAGAGACAAAGATCCTAAAACCTTGCATCAAGATTTTATGATAGTAATGGATATTGAAAATAATTTAAATTTTGGAATCCCCAAAATATTTCTATCAGCTGGTGTTCATTGTCATAATGTCTGAAGTGTAGCAGAAGGGTGTGAGTTAAGAAGTAAAATTTAGTATCAAAATATCTTTACCCTTGCTAAATATGATTTAAATTGTGAGCCAAAGGATAATCCAAATGAAGAATTTTTTCTACAAGCAATAGTTTCCCCTCGCATTAATGTTAACAGAGTTAGTGAAGAATGGTATAGTGTTGCTAATGCAAAGATAGAGAGATATATATAGGGGTTACACACCAATGAATATGGAGACTAGTTATTCTATGTATAGGGAACTAGAAACAAATTATCTACAGTTAGAAGTGGGAAATGAAGAAGGAAGATATGTTTTTTATTGAGGTAACTAGAGGTTTTGAAGGGGCCCCAAAACCCTTTACAAGAGAAAAGAAAGATAAAACATTACTAGCAACAAGAAAACATTGACTGCCTCAAGAAGATGACAGAAACAAAAGGGACACAACCCAAGATATTATAGATATATCACCATCCAAAAAAAAAAATGAAAAGAAGGCACAAATACCACCATCCCATGAAAAAAAAGAAAATCTCCCAACAATGAAAATCAACCTAGCAGGTTGAGGTACTCCTCAGAGTCCACCAGTAGGTCCTTAGTCTTCTGAATGGAATCCTTCAGGAACATAAAGTCTTTTGGCTAGGTAGCCATTTTCTTCTTGGTACTGGATCTAGTTCTATTACTTGGACCACCAATATGATCTTTTTATTTAGTAACTTCATCATCGATATTTATAGCATTTTTATTAGTGATGTTCCCTTCCAGCGGTGCATGCAGAGCATTAAGGTTAGAAACTGTAGCTTTCATGCCAACAATGTTAAGGGATAAGAGCTTCCTAAGCATTTGATAATTGTTTCTTTCTTTCTCCCAGATGGAGAAGATGTTTTCCTCAATAATACTAGTAATTTTATCCTCTAGCAATCTAGAACTCTCAGCTACGTCAGTAAAACCCTCCTTATTAGTATTTTACATAGAGGCATCATTTCTCATTTTGTCAATAGATTCTTCCAGTGCCTCTTGCCTAGCATCAAGGGCTCTATACTTGATCCGTAGGTCCTGGGTTTTTTAGAAATTCCACTTATCAAGATTGAAAGAAAAAATTTCTTTACTTCTAGAAGCACTCAAAACACTCATATTAGTGACCCTTTTAGTTTTGAAGTTCTGCTCCATGATAGTTGTATCATCAACATTGTTCTAGTCCTGCTTACCCTTATCCTTCTCAGTGTTGGCTTCCATCAAAGGATTATTAGGGGGATTAGGGTGGTCATCAGCCTCCTAGTTGACACTAAAATGAGGAGACTTCACATTGGTAGTACCCTTATCCTCCTTAGCATATATCTCTATATCCATGACATTAGTTTCCCCATTAAGCACATCATTTCCTTTGTCTATTTCCATATCCAGGTTCTCATTTTTAGCTTTATTTTCAATATCTTTACCAGAATCCATTGGGTGTTATTATCCTCCATGTAGACCTAAATAAGAGCATTAACCAAATTAGTGACTTCTTCAAGGATATCCTGTTGGGAGTCATTCACAGTATCTCCTGCAACCTATTTATCTGCAGTCAACACTTCATCATTCTCATTGATAAGGGGAATGACCTTCTTAGGATTTTCCTTGACATTTTCTCACCTTTATCTAGGGATTTATTATTAGAGTAATCTTCATCATCTTCTGAATTCATTCCCTCCACTTCCTAAAAGATCGACAGGGTAGCCTATTTTTTCTCTGGTTTCATTTTTCTAGTTTTCTTTCTAGGAGAAGGACTCGCCTTCTTACTAGTGTTGGTTTCCACAACCTTTCTCATCTGTGTTCCCACTTTATTTGGCATAGAACCTGAGACTCTGGGACTTGGTCTCTTTCATACTCTATAATAAGTAGAATCAAACCCTTGTGAAGCATAAGAGAGATGGATTTGACTCTATTATCCATAATGACTTGGTTAAGTGAACTCAACAAGAAGTAGGAGAAGGAAACCCTAGTTTTGTAGCAGAAATAGTTTACAAGAACAAAATGGAAATTGTAGACTCTATAAAATATGTTTTCTAATGTAAAATATTCCATTATAACCCTTAAGACTTGAGCCCAAGTGAGCTTGATATTACCGATATTAACATAATCAAATTTCCCTTTAACTAACATAGCCTTCTCTTCTACTATTTTAGGGAAATCCTTATAGGCCTTATTTATGACTTTATTGTCTTTGAAGGAGTTAATTCCCTCTAGTAGAAGACTCATGATCTCAGAAAGAAGATCCAAGGTGAGAGAGAAATACTTACCTACCAAATGCACCGCACTATTCTCCCAGCCAGAGACAAAATCCATCATAATGTCTTTGTTGCGGCCATGAACCCGCTTGAGGTATTGGTCGAATCTTCACTTCTTGAGTTTCTTCCAGACCTTCTTTTCTTGAATCCATTTATACTCAGAGGGATCCTCTCTCTTAAGGTTACCTCCCATTTCTTCTTCTTCCTTTTCATTTCTATTAGCCAGAGTGTCGAAGTTCAACTTCTTCCCAAACTTATTAAGAAGGAAGAGATATTTTCATTGGATGATGATGATATTAAAGTTCTATATGGTGATGTTCCCTCAGAATTTTTTGAGGCTAATAGTGAAGGTGAGAAAGATGTCTTGAAACCCAGGTTTATGTTTCAAAGGAGGTACAAGAGGAATTGGTTGAAGTGGAGGACTCATGGTACCAGGATGGACATGATCTTTGTGAAGAAAAGATGATGGTTTCTATACATCCCTATGAGGAGAATGGTTACTTGTCATGTATGAGTGAGAATGATGATTTCTCTGAGACAATGATGAATTATTTAATCCTAGAAAATAATGATATTAACATAGAGATTTTGGAGAAAGAATGCTCATCCAAGGAATTTATACCAAAGAAGGATCAATGGAAGCCTTGTGGTGATTATAATTCAAATAAAAATTGTAGATATGGTGGTGAAGATACACATGGATTTCAGTTGGAATAATGGTGCAATAGAGATGGTAATATTGTTGATTCAGTTTGTATGTTTACATCATGTGATTTCCTCGATGAAACTCTAGATCGTAAGATGCATGAGGGTTTCTGTGAACCAGAGTGTGAAATAATGGTAGCTAATAATGTTTTTGAAATTATTTCAATGGGTAAGTTCTTATTTGTATACAAGAATGAGAAAAATCACCATATGGATAGTGATTCTTATTATGAGGGTTCCATAAATGAACTAGAAAATATACAACATGATCTCAGTTTTATTTTAAAAATTGATGATTTAATAGATCACAAACATATGCATGAAGTGGATAGTGATGGGTCATTATTAGACCTCCATGAAATGGTTTATGAAAGTTTCCAAAAAGATATTTCATGTAATATAAAGATAAGAGATGACCATTTTCTCAAACCAGAAATGGATGCATTCAAAGTTGATGAGAATGTTGATTGTTATGAAGTGGTTAACACAAACATTGAGATGCTATATTTTAGTTAACATATGGATGGTGTTGATGGTGTTTCATGAAGCACTAAATTTGGTCAAGATAAAGATATGGATAATGAGCCTCATGCTAACATACTACAAACACAATTTGATTTGTTTCATATGGAGGTAGATTAGAGTTGGGATGATATGCCAGAAAATTTTCTTTAGCCAAAGGTATGTTTTTGCATTCAAGAGTAGGGTATGAAGGATTTGGACATATTGAAATTATTAAATGTTGAAAGGATAGGGCTTACATAGGGATACATTCAATATGATCTTTTTCCTCAATTGCATCAGTTGATCATTAGGGATCATTATTTTTCTTGGAAAAATACTTATGCTTCTAGGGTTGATGATGTCAATCATCAAGTTGAAAATGAGTTTTTCCACTTTAAAGTTCAACATAGTGAGCTATTTAAAAAGTGTTTTAATGAGTTTGACATCAACTTGCCATATGAATTGGAGTTTGCAGTGCCATGTGATAAAGTCCCTTGTGATGATTATATTTTCAGAAATATAAATAGGTTGCAAGGGGGTAACAAAGATGAGATGGATGATAGTATTTCAATCAATTTAGACTATGAATATTTTTATTTCTTAGATCAGAAAATTGGGATATTTCTTGAATATGGAAATGAGGGTAACCATGGTGTTCTTGAATATATTATATATTTTTCAGATGAATTATGCTTTGCAGAGTGTTCTGTAATTCATTACATGCCAGGCTAGATGATCCCATTATGTGATCCATATGATTATAAGGGTAAGAGTGGTAGAATGCTAAATTTTTTAAGGAATCTTTAGTTTGCCTGGGTGTTGATTGATATCTTTGTCAGAGGGGATATGTTGTTGAAAGATTAGAACCAGACTTTTGATAGAGGGAAGTGATTATTTTAGTAATTTGTTTGGGAACATGGGTTTCGAGTTAGGGTTATTAGAGGGCTTCTGGTCTGCATCCCAGAGCTATTATTCTAGCTTTGATCTTACTATCAACCTTCCCCAATTGGAGACACTTTTGGTACTCTCATTTCTGAGAGTACCATTTTTGAATTTTATAAATTTTAAGTCAACTTTTATGGTGGGTTTCTAAGTCAAAGGGCTTGCATTTTTGTGTCGAATTCAGAAGAGGAAGAGGTTTGGAATGAGGCAATTCATCATTTAAGGATTTAATTGATATGATCAGATCAGGCGTAACTGCACCAATGTCTTGATGACACTGTTGTTTTGGAAGTCTGTTGTGGAAGTAATGAAGACTATTTATCCCACATTCATAGTGATGATTGAAATATTAATGTTTTTGTTTCTGCCTATATATATGTTAGGTGCCTAAAAGGCATGCGGTTTTGGCCCAATGAGGTTAAGTGATTGATTGTTAGTGGCAGACAACTAGCAGTTAGGAAGACCAGTTTGGTGGGCTCATGGTTAGAGGAGAAACTACAAAATGGTTACATGTGGTGGTTAAAATTAGTTAGATGGTAATCCGAGTAGGTGGACACTTGGATAGATGGTGGACCCTTGCATGATTGTGTGATCCTAGTCATCAGTAGGAAAAGGCTTCACGTGATCACGTGAGAGTGACATGTGGATGTTGCCGACTAGATACATGGATGACATGGTGAAGATTTTGATGAATCAATGGGTGCCACTTGGAAATAAGTAGGAAATGATGAGGTGCAGCTATAACGTGTGGAAAGTTAACATGATGTCAATCTATGGTATGTTAGGGATAAAATATAGTTAAGAAATTATTAACTAGCTTTGGTAACCTTCCATGTGTCTATGATTGTAAGGGTAATAAACAATAGGTGCCATCCTTATGCTGATATGGTGAACAAATGGAATTTATGACTTGTCAAATTTTTCTGGGTGGAAGGAATTGTAGTATGACAAATTAGAGCTGTATTGACTGGGGTCACCTATATTTTTGGATTTTCTTAGTAACTGGCCTTCTCTATTTAAATATAGGTTGCCATAAATGATTTTAAATGCACATTTCTAGAAATGGATAAGCATGCCATGGAAGTCCTATTAGAAGGACTAGTATAATGAGACATGCACAAGAAATAAAGAATATTCAAAATATTTGACTTGGTGGAGAATCAAGATGTTCCAGTAAGAATCATAATGGGAAAATGACAGGTCTCTGATTACTCATTACCCTATACTTAAAGTTATAGGTAGTGAGAGGTGATTGTTAAAACACATTTTTATGCAAGTGGATGAGGATGTAGGAGTTATAAATGTAACCATTCCATGGCCTATGTGCTCAAACATTAATAAAAATGGGTGTTGCTAAGGATAATAAATGTCTCTATATATAGATGCAAGAAGAGTATTGGGATTGATTTGTATAGGGAAAGTACATTATTTCTAAAGAGGCATTAAAATGGGCCTGCATTTCTAAAGATGTATTAAAAGGAGGACTGACTTGCAAACTCGCAAATAATTTGAGCTTCACCTTTTTTATACCCTTTGACTCAAATGCATTGGTTCACTGGTTGGAGTAGAGGATGAGGAGAGGTCAAGTCCTTGGGTATCTCAATATGAAATTCTTTCTGAGCATTAGGGAGTCCTTGAAAGAATTCTAACGGGCATCTTGCATCTTGGCTCCTCTTGCATTGCAGCCATGGATTGTTCTATATTGGCACGACTCTGCTATTTGTTTCTTCTAATAGTGGAATTCTTGTTACCCAATGATTCAGTTGGTGCATACTTGAATGAGTTAGGAGAGAAAATAGCTCACATAGAAATTTTTTTACTTCCCTATTAAACATATTACTCTTTTTGACTATGCAGGTAAGAAGTTTGGAGGATCAGTTATGATGGAAAGTTGAAATATTTTGTCTTGTTCTGGTTTAAGTGTCATATAGTTTTGGCGATAATGATGGGTTTTTTTCTTGTTTGGCCTAAATCTTGTTGGCCCCTTTATTTTATAAAAGGCGATTTCAGGGCCTTTTAAAAGGAATTTGAGTTTGAGGAATTAGGCAGCATGTCCTAGCTTAGAGAGAATAGCACTGTAATATTCCACAAAGAACTTGAAATGAATTTGTGGGATTTCTAAGAAGGTTTTCATTGAGTTGAAAGTTATAATTTACAACATAAAATAGCAAAAGATTTGGTTGATATACAATGCTAGTTCAGATCTCTCCATTGTATATTTTTTTCAAAGTTTTAAATGAAATAAATTAAGGGTTTGTCTCATTTAATGTATTGTTGTGATGCATGTAACTTTTATTTCATGCTATGATCTAAATGATCAATTAAATGTTGGATTAAGGTGTAGATCTGATAGGGTTATATAGGGATTGTGAAATGTAGTTTGAAACTAGGGTTATTGTTGAAGAGATATTGCAAGGGAGTACTCTTAGATCATATGTTATGAATAAAAATATTTTGTATAATGTTACTAATGACTCCAATGCCCAATGGGATAAGGCACTGGTCTTGGCTTTTGTGAATCTTACAAGTATATGCTTATTCATATTCTTTCTATTACCTGCTACAAAAAATCAATTAAATCAAGAACATATTTACTTTTGTTGTTGGTTAATAAGTTATTTCATCTCATGCTCCAAAAGGGTAATATTTCAATAGATGGTTAGCCATTATCTATAATCTATCCTAGTTATGTTGGAAATTGCATGAGATTTATTCTTGTATCAAATGGCAGTCACAATTTTAGTTTGTACTCAAAAGCATTAGAGGGAGTCCCTCCCTTGGTATGGAATAACCTAAAGTATCGAGGGATAAATTAGTATCCCTATTAATTGGTCCAGTTTTCTTGAAGTTCTTTTTCAAAACATTGGAGTTCGCTACTCTATAAAATATATGGAAAAGTGTAATGGTGGCTTTGTAAGTGTAAAACCTTTTTAGGAACCAAAAATTAGTGTATCCATCTTGGAAATGACAAATTCAAGCTCAGAAGATCGAATAAATACCTTTGATAACCACCGCTCAACAAAACTTCAAACCCTTTGGGCCCGTTTGGCAGCTGGAATACCATATCATGGATATGGTCAATTCAGGAAGATGCTGCATATTAAAGAAGATGCTTATCTTCAAAATGAAATCCGAAATATGGTCTGACCCATTTGGTTCACCCGGAAGATGAATGAGAAGATGCATTAAGAAATTTTAATTCTTTATTTTTTAATTTCTTTGAATATGGTGTGTATATATACACACATGCACACATGTGTATATATACATACATACATGTGCATGTATATACACATGTATATATATGTATATATATACACATGTGTATATGTGTATATGTGTATACACACATGTATATATATGTATATATATACACATGTGTATATGTGTATATACACACATGTATACACACATACACACATACACACACGTGTGTGTATATACACACATTTGTGTACATATACACACATACATGTGTTTTTATACACACATACATGTGTGTGTATACACACATGTGTGTATATACACATACAAGTGTGTATCCATGTATACACATATACACACATGTGTATATACACATATACACACCATACATATACACATACAAGTGTGTATCCATGTATACACATATACACACATGTGTATATGTACACACACATACACACATTTGTGTATATATACACATATATACACACATGTGTATATACACACAATACATATGTGTATATATATAGACATATGCACACATATGTATATACACACACCATACATGAGTGTATATATACACACATGTATATACACACATGCATATATACATGTGTGTATATACACACATGTATATATATACATCCTTATAGCAATATAATATACATCTTTATAGTCACAGATCCCATGAAATATTAAATTTTCTTTTGTAAAAATTGGAATTGGAATTCGAAATTCCAATTCCACCTATTTAGGTGGAAGATGATATTCCCATTTTGGGGGCAAAATGAGAATTTCAGAATTCCAATTCCATTTTTTTTCAAGGACCCAAACATGGAATTTGGCATTATCCAGAATTAGATAATGCCAATTCCGGTCCAATTCCTACTACCAAACGGGCCCTTTTTGTTTCCTTCACACAATCACTACAAATTCTTCCATCAATCACCTTGAATGCTGCCAAATTGCTCAATCTTCACTTATATTTCTCTGTGTCTTCTCTTAAACACGTAAGTGCACAATAAGACCTAAAAATCACCTTTTTTTGATAGATGTAAATACAGGTTTTGAACGGGCCCTAAAACTATTTACAAAATATTCTCAAAAAAGATAAGCATTAATAGCCCAGACATAGAACAAAATCTTGCATCAAGACAAAAGGTAGGACCCCAACTGACAAGTTAAGAAACCAAAAGACAAAAAATCAGAGCTAGAAACAAAAGATAGAACAACGACCAGCAAACTACCAGCAACCGACCAGGAGCTACATTTTGCCCATCGTGGCCTTCTTAGCCTCTTTCTGTATATCCTTCTTGACCTTTTTCTGCATATCCTCCATCTTTTGGATAACATCTTTGATACTTTTCAGCTCCTTAGGGGTTTTAGGGAGTGTACGTTTAAGGCTTCTTCTAGTTCTAATTCCTGGTCAAGAGTTCCCAACATCATCAGCCAAAGTCATAGTAGTATTTTCCAACATTTTTCTCTCCAAGTAATTATAATTGGCCTTCAAGTTCATAACTGAGACTTTAAGTCCCTCATTATTGTGCTTAAAAATTTTACTAATAATGTGCCCATTAAAACTAATCTTGTCCTTCATGTCTTTCAGCTTCTCCTCTAGAATGGCTTTGATCTTAGTTGTGAGGCTTTCATCCAAGTTATTGCTATTTACCTCCATCAAAAACTTCATTTCCAATTTTTCCAACATGATTTTTATGGGCTCCATAGTATCCTCTAGAGCCTTCAAGTTTTGTTTCATTTCTTGGATATCATCCTCTATCCACTTCTCCATGTTTATGCCATGACCCTTTTTATTGTTAATGACCTGCTGAATATAATCATCATAATCAAAACCCAAAGTGGTACTCTTGTCCTGCCCATTGGAATTTGTATTATCTCTGCTCTAGTCTTCGGTGGTCATCTTATCTTGGCCAGCCCCAAAATTCCTCTAGTCTCTGGCATTTTCCTTTTCACTTCTCTGGTCTTCTTTTTCCATAGCATTATCCTCTTCCTCCCTTCCTCCTTCAGTATTGTTTTCCTCTTCTTCTTCCCCTTCAACATTCTCCTCATTTTCCTCTTTATCAGGGTTTTGGATTTTAACATCCAAGGTATCCATTTCATTAGCTTTATGATCATCATTCTCTTCGATGCTAACATCCTTATCATCCCTTTTAGGGGTTGAAATATGGGCTTCCATGTCCTCCTTTCTTTCCTTGTTTTTCTTCTTCTTTTTCCTATCCCTCTTCTGGGTTTTTTCCTCTTTACAATATTCATTGTTTATTTTCCTTTTCCCTTTTACCCTTTTGGGTATTGGGTCAGGGATCCTATCCTGATCATACTTCACAATAAGCATAATCAAACACTTCATGCAGAATAGGGTTGTTGGCCTTCTTCCTATTATCCACTATGCTATTATTCAATGAGTTAAGCAGGAAGTAAGGGAAATAAACTTTCTTCTTATGCCTAAAATGGTTAACCGACACAAAATGCAAATTGTAAATCTTTGAGTAACGCCCATCCAGAGTGAAGTATTCAATAATAATAGTCAATATTCACATAGTCTCCCATCCCTTTGTTCATAGAAGTTTCTTCTTCAACACTTTTAGGGAACAATTTAAAAGCTTGCGTCCCCAATTTTTTGTTATCCTTGTAAAATTTCATGCCCTCCAAAGGCTAACTCGTAATTTTTTCCAAAAGAATCAGAGTAAGAAGGAAAGACTTACCACCCAGATTGACTTTTCCATTCACCTAGCCATCTGCAAAACTCTTGGTGATATATTTGTCGAAGCCGTGCAATCTTTCCATGTAGGGGGTAACACCACCATGTTTTAGCTTTTTCCAAACCTTCTTATTCTTCCTCCACTTCTCATAGTCCAGTGGCTTCTCTATTTTCAAACCACCACCCATCCTACCCAAAGAACTTTGTTTTCTCTTATGGATGATAGCAGCTTTGTTCTACTTTCTTCGAATAGCTTTTCCAAAAATGATCCACAATGCATGTGGTTTATGCTTAATCATGACATTATCACAACTCATTTGACAATTATCCTGCCTCAAAACATTAAGTGTCCTTATCATAATTAATATTGATTACATCTTCCCTATGGTTTAGTCTATCATATTGATAAGACTCCTCATATCATTTTAAATATTTTCCTCTCTGATCTAGTTTTGGGTGATGTCACTATGGGTCCCCATATTAGCCAACCCGTCCGCCAACTTATTTCCTTCACGGTAAACATGGGAAATATAATTTTTCTAAAAGGTTTGGAGGATAGTAATAATTTTTTCAATAATATGGGATATAGTCCATGAAGGGTAAATCATGCCTTTAATACAGTTTATTATATTTAAAGAATCCCCTTCCAGCCAAATCTTCGAGCTTCCCAGCTCTTTTGCCAGCTTAACTACTTTCAGAGAAGCCTGAGCTTCTGCCACATGATTCATTTGAATCCTAAGAGGAATAGCCACAACTCCAAGACATTTTCCATTCCAATCCCTTATGAGCCCACCCACCCCAGCTTTCCTAGGATTACCTTTAGCAGCTCCATCAAAGCTTCCCTTTATCCAACCCTTCGAGGGAGTAGTCTTGACAGTATTTTCTCTAATTTTGGTCTTATTAGTTCTGTTATTATTTTCCTCCCTTTTAATAAATTCACTTATGTCCTGGGAGTTATTCCTAGTCTAAGAGTCTTTAGGAATAGGACCTCTAAAGTTTTCCATTAAGCTTCTGCAAACCATATTTTCCACATTCTCATGAGGAGAATGCTTATCTCAGAAGACCCTATTATTTCTCTCCTTCCAAATTCTCCAAGTAAAGTTAGGGAGAATTAGCTTCCAAAGTCTCTTTATTTCTTTTCCTGGGAAGGGACAATACCATTGTTTAACAAAATATTTGATGCTTTGATGTTTCACCCATTCCATGTTCATCTTTTTGAATATTGAATCCCACACATTTCTAGTGTAGGAACAATGAATCATTAAGTAAAAATTTTACTCTTCAACACAATAGAGAAATCATTTATTGGGCATATTAAAACCTCTTTTGTTGAGATTATCCAGCGTTAGGATTCTATTTTGAACAAGGACCCAGAAAAACATGTTAATTTTAGGTATAAGATTTTGATTCCATACCTGGGAGAAAAATGGGATTTCTTTCAGCTCAGAGAGGAGGACAGAGGCTGAATAGGAAAAGTACCTTTGATTAACTTCTTGACCCGAAATGAGACTATCCTAAAGATTCTCTCTTAGGAACCAATTGTTAAGTTACTTGTTCATAGTCTTAAGATTCTCATCTATGTGTCTTAAATCAACCCAACTCTCATTTATTCATTAATCAGACACCTACTCTCCTAAAGTTTCTTTATAGGCATGAATAGCATTTGACCACTCCTGATTATCATTAAGGGGTTTTTCCTTCAGCCAAATATCATCCCAAAAACTTATCTTCCTTCCATCTCCTATTTTCCATCTAGCACCTTTTCTAGCTAGATTCTTCCCTTTACAAATAATTTTCCAGATGAAGGAACCATATATATCCTCTTGGGTCTTTAAAGTGTCCTCTAGGGAGGTAATATGGTATTTAATTTTTAGAATTAGATTCCATTCCTTGTCTTCTTCAAAGATTCTCTAGCATTATTTTTCCAGAAGGGCTTTATTAGCGTTTCTAATACTTCTTATACCTAGACCACCATGTTTCTTAGGTTTACAAACCTTTTCCTAGGATACAAGACTAAATCTCTTCTTCTCCTCAACCCTAGACCAAAGGAGTCTCTTCTGGATTTTCTCTATCAAATCAGCAAACTTCTAAAGGATTTTTAAGAGGCTAAGGACATAAACTAGAAGATTTTGGAGCATTTCCTTTAGCAACTGGACTTTACCAGCTTGATTCAAAATAGTCCATTTCCAACCAGCCAGTTTGTTGTAGAATCTGACAAGAATTTCATTCCAAAAAGAGATCTTAGGTTTAAAACATAAAGGAAGACCAAGATAAGGGGCTAGAAGACTTCCAATCTTACAACCAAGGATAGAAGATATCTTATTTTGTCTATCAAAAGGAGTGTTTCTGAAAAGTAGGGAGCTTTTTTCCCAGTTTATGAGTTGACCTGAGGCCTTAGTATAGATGTTTAGGCTCATATTTATATTATTTTCTTCTTTGACAGAAGCCTCCCCCATCAATATTTTATCCTCAACAAATTGTTCATGAGAGAGTTTTTGAATTGGAGAAGAAGGTTGAAGACCAACAATTTTCCCTTTTAATACCAAACTATTTAAGTATCTCCCGAGGCTTTCAGCCATTATTGCAAAAAGGATAGGAGAAATAGGGCCTCCTTGCCTGAAACCTCTGGAGGGGTGGAAGAACTTTGAGGAACCCCCATTGACAATAAAAGAAGAAGACACCATAGTAACCAGCTGCATAATCAATCTAATCACCATATCATCAAATCCAAAAGTCTGGAGGACTTTTGGAAGGAAATCCCAGTCAACTCTGTCATAATATTTAGAAAGATCAAGCTTCATCAAGAAACCTTGTTTCTTAGAAACTTCTAATTAGTGAATATTCTCATGAACCACAATAATTGAGTCCAAAATATACCTCCCCGGGACAAAGCCATTTTTCTGGGGGGGAATAATAGAAGGTAAGAAAGAAAGAATCCTAGAGATCAACACATTCAACATAATTTTGTACACATAGTTACAAAGGCTGATTGGCCTAAAACCATTGACAATGTTGGCTCCAAGTTTCTTAGGGATCATCACTATGAAATTAGAATTGAGCTCTTTAAGTAGGGATTTTTTACCAAAAAATTCTGTAACAGCAGAGCACACATCTATCCCAACGATATTCCAAAATTTCTAGAAGAACATCTGAAAGCCATCTCGACTAGGGGATTTTTCTCCTTCAAAAGAGAAAAAATCTTTTTGATTTCTTCATCTCTGGGAATGGCTTTAAGACAGTCATTTTCCTTATTGTCCAACTTCTTAGGAATTGAATGTAGTAGCTTTATCTGATCCTCCATGTTTAGATTAGGTTCCTTGGTTAATAAAGTAGAAAAGTAACCCTTCATTTCTTCCCTTATTTCTTCTTCTTCAGTTATAATCCCTCTAGAGGAGGAGAGAGAGTGAATTTTGTTTATGGCCTTATGTTTCAAAGCAGTGAGATGGAAGAATCTGGTATTTTTATCTCGAGAGTTTAGCCAAAGGGTTCTAGATCTCTATCTCCAAAAGTTTTCCTCCTTGGAAATAATTTTATGGTAATCAACAAGAAGAGTATTCTCCTTATTTTTGGTATCTTTAGAAAGACCCAATCTTTGAATTTCATCCTAAGTTTCTTTAAGTTCCATTTGAATTTTACTTTTGAGATGGAAAATGTCCCCATACACATTCTTGTTCCATTGCCTAATTTTAGATTTAACATTTGCCAGTTTCTTAGCCACTTTAAACATCGTTATACCATCCACTTTGATGTTCCACCAGTCCCTAATTTCATTTTCCAGATCAGGGTGGGTCAGCAGCATCTTCTCAAATCTGAAGGGGGCATTCCTTTTTCTAGTAAGAGGACTGGTAGAAAAAGATATAGGAAAGTGGTCTGAGCCAATTCTAGACATAGAAGATAATGAGAAAGAGAACTTTGTGAACTACTCTAGGGTGATAAGCACCCTATCTAACTTTACTTGAATTAAGTCAACCCCAACTCTACTGTTCAACCAGGTGTAGTTTATACCTTCCAGATCAGCATCCAATAAACCTTCATTACTTATAAAGTCCATCAGATCTATTCTACTTTCCACTTTAGTAATATTACCTCCCATTTTATCTTCTTCCTTTATAAAATTAATTGCATTACTAGTTGCTAACAAAATATCATATAACTTCTAAAATTTTGTTAGTCGTCAACCAAATCTTCATGCAGTTAAACATAAGTGCATACCATACAAGACAAAATCCATACACAACTAAATATGAAAATAGAACTTAATACACATGCATCTAGGGGATCTTCAATGGATTCAATAATGTTTTCTCCCCCTAAGTCAATGATGACTTAGATGAATAATTTTCAACACCTAGTGAAGATGTGGTATGTTTAGATGGTTTGTCTTCACTCTCCTTTGTCTAAATTTTCCTCATCAAATGCCCAGTTTATTCAAAATTCACAACCTTCTTTCCATTTTTCTTGTCTGACTGATTAACCGGTTGGTTCACCTTATTTTTCCTTTCTCTACAAAACATCGCAATATGTCCTATCTTGTGACAATAAAAATATGTCATACCTATTGATCTCCAAGGTCTTGCATCACCTCTATTTGTACTCAATCTTTATTTGATTATTGTGTGTCCATAGTTGTGATAATGTGAACATGTAACATTCCATTGGTTCTCATTCTGATAAGGACTTGATCAGTTTATTTGTGACCATTAATTTTTCATACTTATCCTACACTCGTTAGCTCTATGTCCATACTTTTTGCAATTTTAACAATAACCATGAAAATTACTTGGTCTAGAATTAGATCTAATACTTGGAACACTAGATCTGACATTTTTCTTGCATACATTAGTAGTTGTCCAATCTTATTAAAATTGAAACAAAATGGTTTATAAAATCTCTTACCTGATTCCCTTGGGGTTACATTTGGTGAGGTTTTCTCATCTTTCATGTGCTTCTTGGATCTAGAGGATTATCCAACTTCATAACTAGTGTAGCCAAGACCATGTTTCTCTCTATCCATTCTTTGTTTCTTGAGTTTTTAATCAATTTTTGTAGTACTCTCATTGAATTTCTTGAGTAAATCATTTGTAGCCTTCAAATCACCTTTCAATTGCTCATTTTCTTTCCTCAGATTTTCATTTTGCCTTAGGGATTCTTGATATTTTTCATTTGTCTCATGTATATGTTCATGCAATGTACCAACCTCTTGTTTAGTTTTGAAAATCTCATCCACCTTAGCTTTTAGGGCTTTATCTTTGGCTTTTAGGGCTTCCTCTGCAATTGTCCTTTCTTCTTCTACATTCTTCCTTGCTTCTATTTCTTAACCCATCCTCATTGAAAAGGCTTATAACTCTCTCTTTATATTCTTCTTGTCTCCATACAATTTCTTATTGTCTTAGGTCAAAGCTTCCAGGAAAGCCTCAGATTCCTAAGACCCACTTTCTTTAGATAGTTGATAAATAAGATCTTGTCTCTCAAATAATTTTTGAACAAGCTTAGACCTCTTAGCTCTTGATTGCTTGAGTTTCTTCTTCAACTAGTCAATCAACTCTTCTACATCTTCAAGTTTCTTTTCAAGTTTCCTTTGATAACTTAAACTCTTCATATCTTCCTTAAGGATCCTTCTCAAGTTGTTAGGCTTCTTCAAGGGAACCTGGCTCTAATACCAATTGTTAATGTTATAAGGCACTACAAGGTGAGGGGGCTGAATCACTGCAACCACAGATCTACAAAATATTTTCATCAACTTTTAAAGTAACCAACATGCAAAGCTAAATGTTACATAAAAGCATAACAAATTATACATCCATGATATCAACACAATGCCACAAATATTTTATCGTGGAAACCCTTTTTAGAGGGAAAAACCACAGTAAAAATTTTCACCCACAAATATCACTAGTGCACAAATAAGATCTTCCCTATTAGGAGCATTACATTACCCTATTAGGGGTATACCCAGTTAAGAGTATCTCTAGCCTAGTTATAAATTATTAAAAAAATCCTATTTTTTATTAAGTAAAACATGTTTTACAGGGTTCTTGAAACCCGAAATAGAGTTTAAAATCTAATGGTTATCCCAGACAGAATAAAATAGATTCTTAAAATGGAGCAGGCTAATTACAAAAGTCCTATTAGGAACTACCCTATTAAGTGATTTGAAACTCCTGAAAGTCACCATGTTCAAGGATTTAGTTTTTAGACCTATTAGGATCCTGCATACCCTGTTAAGAGTAACATTTTTAGAGGATTTTTATCATAAGCCAGTTATGACTTTCCTCGAGAATGAACTCAAATGAAATGATCTAAAAGTAGCACACTCTTCTTGATAGATCAACTTCAACACTTTCTCAAATCACTTTTCTTCTCATACAAACATTCACTTCAACCACTACAATCATTGGATAAAAAAAAAATATCAATTAATCTTCAATTTCATCTCTTATATACACATTTAGGTCAATGGAATAACCCTAAAATGTGTTACGTGATTCAGCCTCCAAATCTTAAAAAAAAATTATTAGCAATCATGCCAACATAGGAAATTGAACCCCTGAAGGTTGACCCTCCGCAATATAATTCAAAAATAAATCAAACTTTGACACATAATTGATCACTACCCTTATTTCATCACCTTGACTGGAATTTTTGTCTATTCTTGCTGATATCACTGGTGTTTGCCTCAAATCTCCATCTATGTGTTGAACCATCTTACGTGACCATAGATGTAGGTAAACATGTCTCTGTAGATACTATCTAGATGATCACATCATCTGAATCCTTTAGATTATCACCACACACCAATATTTTCATCATATACTGTGTTGTCACCAGTACACTGGATACTTAGAAAAAATCATGTGCAATCACCTTCATCACTGATATAACTGATGTAACCTATGAAATAGACTTGTTTCCAGCAATGACAACACTACAACATTCACCCCATGATCTAGGATATGAAAATTTTCATCAGATGCCAAAAATTTTAACATGTATTTTTATCATGATGTCATGATACTTTGGTTATTTATTTATTGCACCTTGTAGTGGGAGGTTTTTCCAGTGATGTGTCAGTCATGTAGGATTGATTCCTAATTTGTGGTTGTTGGTGGTTGTAGGTATCATCTTAGTTTGTAGATATTGGTTTCATTTGATGTTGCTACTATATTAGCTATGTGTGTAGGCCTAAATGATCTTCACTTAGGAGATTATTACCATGATACCATGTGTGACTTAGTATCATGACTCAATGGGAGTTGTTTGGAGTGATGTGGATTCACCATTGGATGGTGGATGATCTTCTTTAGTGTTGCAGATGTTGGAGGATGCCTTATATCCTATTGTTGCAGAAGGGTCTTTCACATTTGTTGGTTCAGAAGTAGGAGATGGTTATTTCCATTCTGATTGAGGATGTTGACATCTTGAGGACTCAAGGGGTCTCTGGTTGAGCTGTGACTAATATGTTATCATGATAGATATTATGTCATGATTTTATCTTGATCACAGGTTTAGAGTTTTTGCATGATTTATTTATTTGATATATTCATGTGGAGAATGTAATCTCATAAGAGGAGATATTTTAGATCATGTTGTAATGTTTATGATCTTGATTTTTAGGTTAGATATGTGACTTTAATCTTCCTTCATTTTCTGTGTAATGAGTACAATGATCATTTTCTTGATACTTCATGATAGTGGTGTGTTTCATTTGGAGTTCAACATTGATTGATCATTTATAGGTTCTCATGGATACTTGGAGACTTAGGTGATGGTGATGTTGATATTCTTTTGTGATTAGAGATATGTATTGGTATGATTTATAGTTTCAATAGGAATACCAAGGAGCATTCACTTCGTATATTACTCTTGGATATTTGGAAATCTTAATGAGAATTATCATTTGTATTCTTGGTCTACTTGTCAATTTACTACTTAAAATGTATTACATATTGTTCCTTTCAAGTGCATTTTGTTTTATGGTTATCTTTCATATATATATATATATACACACACACACACAAAGAGAGAGAGAGAGAGAGAGAGAGAGAGAGAGATTGGTTTCATCAGGAGTAATAATAACAATAATGTGGTGCAGGGCACCAAGATCCTTTAATGAAGACTCCATGAACATTAAAGGAATCAAAAGAGGATAGGAAAACACCAAGTGTAAAAGGAAAGTACTTGCTAATAGAGATAATGGACTATAAGGTTTTGGAAACTATAATGATCTTTAAGGTCCCTTAATGTAATCAATTTGGGACAAGTGTTAAATGGCCTAAAGGCTCAAATTTGTTTGTAATTGGACCAATAGAGTCCATGGGATGAAATTAAGATTCTAAGAGTCTAGGATTGTTTATTTAATCCATTAAAGTTATTAGGCGTCAATAATATGGGGTTTTTTATTAAATAAATCCTTTTTGCTAATTTGAAAATTTAAATAATTGAAATACAATGTTCATATTTATTTTAGAGGGAAGCTTGATTAAGAGGTCATTTTATTATTAAAAAACAAAAAAACCACCAAAAGATGGTTGATGTGGTTAAAAATTACCTATATGTATTCAAAACATTCATTGTACGAGGGATGAAGAGATCTGGAAGTGTATGGACAAAACAATAAGATTAATAAAATTTAGTTTTCTGTAATTATTGAGGTCTATTTGCATTTTTTGTTAATTTTTTTGGTTGGAATAAGATCCAAATTGATTAATTAGGTTTGGTGCATTAATTCGATACACCTTTGAATTCTGTAAGGCATGTTTTGTACTATCATCTTATACATTTTCAACTTTGACAGCCATAGTTTGAGAATTTTCTTGCAAGAATTCTGATTTCTTCTTAATAAATGATCATCCCATGAACTCTTAAGGCATTGACTTCATGGGATGATTCCTATTTTACATGTATTATACATTTATAATAGTCCAAGTAAAAAGTAAGTAAGGAAACAAGGTGATCACCATGATTATGATAGAAATTGCATTGTATTTGGTTGGAATGCTACAATAGTAGGATTTCTGGCTTAAGAACAGGGGTATTTTACGACTTGAAGTGTCTTTATATGTTGGGGAAAAGGTGAATCCACCACCATTTATGTTTGAAAGGGTTGGGAAGGCATACATTTGAGAAGCCCTAGAATTGAGGGTTTAGGGATGCCAAATTGGGGCTTTTGGTGTTGCAGGGGTCTTAGAGTGAAATTGATTTGAAATTTCTTCAATTTGAACCATTTGTGAGGACCATTGAAGGTCTTGAGTCTTGGGAGTGAATATTGATTGGAGTTTCTTTGTTAATGTGCTTATTTTCATTCTAATTTATAGGGGTACAATCCTAGTATAGATGTATTGCTAAAAAGAAACCTATTTTAGGCTTTGGATATGTTGAAATGCTTGATAGTGGGTGTCTCAAAGAGTAAAGAAAAAGCTTGGTGTTTTGAAAATTTTGTGTTAATATTTTTGGAAGCTTGTTGTTGACCTATTAGAGGGGCTTTAGGTCTGTTTAGAGAATTCGTTGAGATTGAGGTGTGGGTTGTTAAATTTAACTATCTAAATAGTCAAATCCATTGGAATCCTTCATAAATAAATTATATCTAACATGTAATGCCCCGCCAGGAAACCCAGGAGAACTTAACCTAAACACGACACTAAGTTCACGGAATAATTTTTTTTTTTTTAATGTTTACAAACAATATTAATAGCAATGCGGAAGCAACACAATGAAGTACATGACATACATGAAATACAACTCATACATGATTAACATTCCTCGAGGGTTCCTTGACGTAGAATTACCTTAAACAAACTAATCTACGAATACAATTATAAGAACTGACATAAATATTACATAATCTGAAACCAATTCCATACATCTCATGATAAGGATTACATATACAACTGATACCATAAGGTACACTGCCTAATCAACATCCACTGCACAAATCATAGGGTATGTAATAATACATAATAAACAATACAATGCATCCTCCAACGATGATAACCAATATAAAAATATGGTATAAATACACAACTCAAATAACTGAGCAAGTCTCCAAAAGACTATGAAGATGAAACTGCAACAAGGAACATCCAGGCATGAAGAATAATCCATCGGAATCTCAATGGTAATAAGAATCACTACCACCCGACTGCGTGGAACCAAAGGTCCACTCCCACTGTGTTGAGGAGATAGTAATAGGCCCATCACACGGGGTATACAACAAGAATACAAACACCAAGGTATACATGACCTCATACTCCAATGCAAAGGAAGATCCTAGAAGCACTCTAATCCAAAACAAAGAACAC
>MU228540.1:253448-279841 GCA_018584345.1 Thuja plicata
GAGGATCCATTTCCCCTAATCAAGAAAACCCTAATGCCAACACATCCAGTTAACTCCTAAAAGGACTCCTCTCCAAAATTGAAAGAAAATAATAATTAATAATTAAAATATCTAATTACTTGCACAATTCAACTTTGACTCTTAAACTCAAGTTGAGATCTCTTGAGTTGAAAATACTTTTTCAACCAAATCTTGCACATGTAATTAATAAAATATTAGTTTAAATAACTTAAATATTTAATTATTTAATTAAACATAAAAGCATAATTACTCTAATTTTCAAATTAAATATTCAATTAAATATATTTATTCAATAATTGCACTTTAATTAAACATTCAATTAAAGATAGGTATATAATTTAATTTTCAATTAATTAAATACCCTATATTTAATAATTAATTGCAATAATATTCAATTAAATAAATAACATGATTTAACACCCACATAATCACATCAAGCACCTGAAATTGAAAACAAGTGAAATCAAACATGATCAAGGAAAGGGATACACGAATTCCTATCTACTATACGAATTCGGTCAGGGTAGTCAAAAAAGATACTTATCCACTAACTAGGACAATTAGATTTGGGATAGGATTTGGACCTGAAAACTATCTCCCCTCTCTTACCATTGAGATTAATGCGATAGGGCACGCTCACTCCTACCAATTCAGGGAAGACGCAGCCCGGTACTTGCAAACCTGTCATCACAAAGACGAACATACATGCATATATCATATGGAAAACAATGGTTGAGACTAGGTTATCGTGTGGATCTCGTCGTAGCAAGTAACTACGACTCTGTCCCATACCATACCAAATACGTCAAATAGTAATGAAAACATACAATGATCCATGTGCATATAAATCGAAGGTCAGTATTGTCAGAAAACCATAATCAAAGTGAAATCCTAACATATACATAAGCATCATTAAACAACCATAAATCACATATACACAAATGATACAACATGATAATAATGGATCAAGAACATACTGAAATGTAACATATAAATATCATATAAAGCATCTGATTAAATCCACACATACATCCAAAATGCCTAAAAGAGTTTGGCATCCACGAACTGAAAAGCAACCTAGGAGGTGGGTATTACATAACACTTTGGTTCATTGGTTGGGTACTTGTCCTAATTTGAATCATTTGTTGGGGTTTGAATCCAAATTTGTAGTGTTTAAACCTCTCAAAATCATAACCATAAATTTGAACTATTTGTCCACCATCCACTACTCTATATCAAGTGGTACCAGAGCATGAGTAAGAGTCCTTTAGGAAGGATAGGAAGTGGTCTTTTGAACCTTAATAGTTTGAATCCTTATTTAGCCCTTGGAGTTCAAGCATCCTTTGAGGAGAATCCCTAAGTTGATCCTTTGTGTCAAGAAGAAAAAGAGACATGTCTGAAGGAGAAGAATAATATTTCCCTATAAGGTTGAAAAAAATGGAGCTAGAAAAGATAGTGAAGGAGCAAATGATAGAGATTAAGAAGTTGAAGGCAGCCCTTGAATAAGAAAGGAAGGAGAAAGCTGAGAAGGATAGAGAAATAAGAGTCATTATGGAAAGGATATTGGCATTGGAGAAAATAGAAAGAAGTACCAGAAAAGATGATGAAGTTGGAGATGAAGAAAAGGAATAGGTACCCAAAGAAGAAGCACACCTTGATCCTGAAGATTTGAGGATGGCTAGGTTCTCAAAATCCATAAAGAGTGGAGATACAAGGGAAAGAGAATATTTTCCTATGTATGGAGGGAATATGGATGATGAAGAACTAATATATTGGTTTAGTGATATTGAAAAATTATTTGAATGTGAGGATGTTTAAGAGGGACAGAAGGTGAAGATTACAAAGTCTAGGTTGAAGGGACATGCACTTATATGGGGAGATTGTGTTTAGGTAGAGATATGGAAGAATGTGAAGCCCAAGATCACATCTTGGTATACTATGATGTATAATATGAAGGAAAACTTTTTACCAAATGACTATAGAGTACAATTGTATAAGAAGTTGAGGGATATTACACAAAAGGAGATGGATGTATAGAAGTACACTGAGGAGTTCCATAAGGTTGAGATAAGAGTGGGTCATGAAGAAGAGGTTGAAGAGAATATTTCAAGGTACATGGGGGGACTAAGGTTCAACATTCAGGATGAACTTAGACTTGCTACCCCAAGGTCAGTTGAAGAATGCTCAAACTAGCCATGAAGGTTGAAGAGAAGATAAAGACAAGACATGAGAGGTAAGGAGGCACAAGAGGAGGATCTTCCATGAGGGGAAGAGGTGGTAGAGCCAATTCTGATTATTAGAACATCACTAAGAAGGAGAAGGAAAATGCATTCACATCTGATACAAGTGGATGATATAGAGGTGGAAGAAGTGGAGGAAGAGGAAATGGAGTGTTTATAGGGATATTCATTAACTACAATGAAGTGGGCCATCAATATTTTAGTTTTCCTAAGTGTAATGAATATAAGGTCAGAGATAAAAGAGTAAACTTTATGAAGAGGAGACAAGAAAAGAGGAGCAACATGAGCCTATCATGGCATTGCCTGAAGAGGGAGACTATTTTCTGATGGGAAGAGGACATCCAATACCACAAGATCCAATAATTTTCAGATAAAATTGTTTGATCCAAGGAAAGGGATGAAAACTAATTATAGACACAAGAGAAAGTCATAATGTAGTGTCTTATGAAGTTTTTAAGAAGTTGAATTTGAAAAGTTTTTCACATTCTAGGCCATACTATGCAACTTGGGTTAATGAAAATCAAAGAATGCTTGTTAGGGATCAAGTAATGATTGAATTTTCAGTTGGAGGGTATAATGACAAGGTACTATGTGACATCATGAACATGATTTGTGGACATTTAATTTTGGGAAGGTCTTGGTAGTTTTCAAGAAAGGTTATCCAAGATGGTTACAAAAACACATACTTAGTCCATCAGGGGGGAAAGAGATATGAATTGCATCCATTATTAAAGAATAGGTTTTAATCAATACTCATGTGTTTTGTGTAGGAGGTTAGTGTGCAAAGGAAGGTTGATACAGGTTGGAAAGGAGAAAGATTTCTGATGGAAGGAGGGGAGAATAGTCCAAGGACAAAGGGACTGATAGAAAAACATTTTTTCATAATAGGAACTGCAATATTTCCTATTGAAGGAAAAGAAAATGAGGATGGATTTATGATAGGAAAAATACTGAATAGCTCAAGTAACGGGTCCAAGGAAAAAAATTTCAAGAAGCAACAACACTATTCTAGGAAGGGCCAGTCATATGATAACAATTTTTTTTTCTAACTCTTGGTGTTTGAGTGCAGGGTCTAAACAAGAACATCAGATAACCTTGAAGGACTTTTGGATCCCTAAATCCAAGATGACATCAAAGATGAAACATTGTCACCATGGGGAAAACTCTTGGGAGAAGAGTTCCATCAATGGAGGGGAGTATGGTGTAGGGTACCAAGATCCCTTAATGTAGAGTCACAAAACATTCAAGGAAGAAAAAGAGGATAGAAAAAAACCAAGTGTGAAAGGAAAGTTCTTGGAAATAGACATAATAGACTATAAGGTATTGGAACCTATAATGACCTTTAAGGTCCCTCAATGTAATCAATTTGGGACAAGTGTTAAATGGCCGAAAGGCCCAAATTTGGTTGTAAGTGGACAAATAGAGTCCATGGGAAGCAAGTCAGATTCTAAGAGTCAAGGATAGTTTATTGAAGCCATTAAAACTATTAGTCATCAATAATAGGGGTTTTCTTATTAAATAAAGCCTTTTTTCTAATTTTAAAATTTAAATATTTGAAATACAATGTTTATATTTGTTTTAGAGGGAAACTTGATTAGGAGGTCATTTTATTAGTAACAAACAACACAACCACCAAAATTTGGTTGATGTGGTTACAAAGTACCTATATGTATTAAAAACATCCATTGTACGAGGGATGAAGAGATCTGGAAGTGTACAGATAAAATAGTGAGATTAATAAAATTCACTTTTCTGCAATTCTTGAGGTCTATTTGCACTATTTGTTAATTTTTTTGGTTGGAATAAGATCCAAATGAATTAAAGTGGTTTGGTACATTAATTTTATACACCTTTGAATTCTTTAAGGGATTTTTTGTATTACTATCCTATACATTTTCAACTTTAACAGTCATAGCTTTAGAATGTTCTTGCAAGAATTCTGATTTCTTCTTAATAAATGATCATCCCATGAACTCTTAAGGCCTTGAATTCGTGGGATGATGTATATTTAACATGTATTATACATTTATAATAGTCTATGTGTAGAAGAAGTAAGGAAAAAAGGTGATCACCATGATTATGAAAGAAAATTGCATTGTATTTGGTTGGAATGCTACACTAGTAGGAGTTTTGGCTTAAGAATAGGGGTGTTTTATGAATTGAAGTGTCTTTATATGTTCGAGAAAAGGTTAATCCACCACCATTTATGCTTGAAATTATTGGGAAGGTGTTCATTTGAGAATCCCTAGGATTGAGGGTTTAGGGAAGCCAAATTGGGGATTTTGGTGTTGCAAGGGTCTTAGAGTAAAATTTATTTGAAATTTTTTCATTTTGAACCATTTGTGAATAATGTTGAAGGTCTTTGGTCTTGGGAGTGAATATTGATTGGATTTTATTTGTTAATGTGCTTATTTTCATTCTAATTTATAGGGGTACAATCCTAGTATAGAGTCATTGCTCCAAAACAACCCATTGTAGGCTTTCGATATGTTGAAGTGCCTAATAGTGAGTGTCTCAAAGAGTAAAGAACAAGCTTGGTGTTTTGAAAAGTTTTGTGTTAATATTTTTGGAAGCTTGTTGTTGACCTATTATAGGGGCTTTAGGCCTATTCAGAGAATTGGTTGAGATTGAGGTGTGGGTTGTTGAAGTTAACTACCTAACTAGTCAAATCTATTGGAATCCTTCATAAATAAGTTATATCTACCACTTTGGGTCATTGGTTGGGTACTTGTCAAAATTTGAATCTTTTGTTGGATTTTGAATCTAGATTTGTAGTGTCTAAACCTCTCAAAATCATAACCATAAATTTGAACTATTGTCCACCATCCACTACTCTGCATCATAATGTGTATTTGAAGATTGAGAAAGTTTGTTGATTGCTGATTGTTGAGATATTTGTAGATGATATCATTTTTGGTGCAAATAAAGAGATGAGAAGATTATTTGCAGATGATATGAGGAAATATTTCCAGATGTCTATGATGAGTGAGATAAAAAATTTCATTGGATTGTAGGTTCAAATTATGAAGAAGGGTATCTACATAAGTCAATCCAAGTATGTAAGGGAAATATTGAATACTTTTGGGTTAGAAGACTCAAAATCGGTTGGTACCCCTATGGTAACCGGTTGCAAATTATCAAAGGAAGGTGAATCTAAAGAGGTGGATGAGACACTTTATAGGTTCATTATCTATGAGATACAATATGTAGTACACAACTGACTAGACATAGAACAGACAGTTGGATTAGTGGAAAGATTTTATTCTAATTCTAAGAAATCTCATTTGGTTGCAGTAAAGAGAATATTCAGATATCTTAAGGGAACTGAAGATTATGGTCTATGGTATGGACATAAAGGTGATTTCTCTTTGAATGTGTTTACTAATTTTGATTGGGAAGTTAATGTTCATGATCGAAAGAGCACAAGTGGAGGTACAATCTTTATTGGTGAAAGGCTTGTATCCTGGACAAGTAAGAAGAAAAAATGTATATCTTAATCAACAACTGAAGTTGGGTATGTTGTTTCTGCAATTAATTACATAGGTAGTTCAAGAATATTTTGGAAGGAATTCAAGAGAAGGTAATTGAACCAGTGGTTATCTACTGTGACAATACAAATTCTATTAATATTTCAAAGAACCCAGTGATGCACTCTAAGACTAAGCATATATCTATCAAATATAATTTTCTTCAAGAATAGGTACTAGAAAAGGAAGTAAGGTTGGAGTATGTGCCAACTAAAGAGAAGGTTGTTGATATTTTCACAAAATCATTTCCTAAGGATAAATTTGATTATTTAACTAGTAGGTTCAAGGTAATTCCCCTATCTTAGTTGAACTGGAAGAAGATGAAGTTGCATCAATCCTATTGTATTCATTGAATATATTTATGATTGGATTGATGTTGTGGGGATACTCCTTAGGGGGAGAAGTTTATGAAGTTAGGAACAATAGAGAAGATATCAGGTGTGATTGACACCTTTGGAATTATGGTCAAAGGGGGAGAATGTATGTTAAGGGAGAGTGTATGTATGAAAAAGGGTGAGTACTTTCAAAATAGATGAAAGACAAAAGTGGAGATATTTTTAAGGTATAGTGTTTCCACCAATGCCAAAGGGGTAGATTGTTGGAATATCTAATGTAGTGATGGTAAGTGATTTTTGGAGATGTTATGATGTAGATTTGATTACATGATGATTAGATATTATGTTGTCATTGATGTAAACTATTTACTTTGTGTTCTTAGTATGTTCCCAAGCATAGTTGTGATGAATGATGAGTTACAATGAGTTTTAGTGGTTGTTATCTTTATGAGAGATTTAGGTGTGTCTCTAGAAGTCTAATGCATGACCGCTACTACTGATGTGATCTTATGTGGAAGTTTTTTATATCTTGTGATGTGGTCACAAGATATGGTGGTCAAAAGTATTCAGATGCTATAGTTGCAACCACAACTAATTTGAGTGACCGATGTGAAGGATTGATGATCGATGAGAAGAGATAGAGTTCTTATCAGGATACAAAGTTTGTGTTCTTGAGTGACAGTCGATAAAACTTTGATTGGCGATTGACATTTAGGTTGTGATGAAATTGGTTGAGTCACTCATGATCTCATGACGTATTTTCATGATTGGATGTGATGATCTAGCATCACATTGTTTGATGCTAGCATGTGGAGAATATTCTTGAGGAAGCTTGTGTTTCATCAAAACATGTTTGACTCCTTGACACATATTTTTATGCAAATTATTTTATTGGTCGATGCGGTCTTGGAAATATGTTTTATGTATTTAATTTTTTATGTGGTGCATTGGATTTGAGTAGGATATTTTAAAATTATATTTTAGAGTTTGACTAAGGTGGAAGAATTAAAATTTTAGTATATACTAGATGAAGTTGAAGATTATATGTGTTGATTGTGTGTTAGACAAGTGCGGTGCAAAGTGTGAATAGCGATCAAGCTAGAGGAGATTTAAGTATATTAAGTAGAGATTGTGTGCTTCAGTGGACCTAATCAAGAAGAGGTAGTGCTATTTCATAGATCAATGTTTTTTTGTTCCCTAACAGTTGCAACAGGTTAAATCCCTTAATAGGGTAGATACTAACAGATCTGTGTTGTAAATCCTCTAACAAGGTGACACTTTCATAAGTGTTTAAATTCCTCTAAAAAGGCTACTATTAATAGGGTAAAGGTTCTAACAAACCTAAGGAAAATCCCTTAACTAGGTATCACCTAATAGTGTTGTGTTGGAAAAATGGTCAGTGCTCCCCTTGGTATTTGTGACATGGTCTAATAGCCTCCTGTGGATTCTTTAATTCTATTGGTTGTATGAGGCATTGACAGGTTGATATTTTGGTAAAAATGAAAACCACACTTGTAACAAGTGGTATCAAAGCTTGGTCATAGCTTTCAATTCCCTCACATGACGTTGAGGAGGAGGTTTTTGGAAAAGGGCCAACACTCTCCTTGAGATTTGTGACATGGTCTAACAACATCCTATGGATTATATAAGTCTATTGGTTGCATGGGGCATTGATAGGTTGATATTTTGGTGCAATGGAAACCACACTTGTAACATGTTGTTGTAAACTTCTAACAAGGTTAAGCTGTTTAGAGGGTGTAATCCATAAGAGTACATCATTTAGTGGGTATTAATCCCCACAATTTTTTTTCCCTATTTGGGTTTCCACAAGATAAATCTGTGTGTCAAATGTGTGGATGGACTTTCATGTTTATGGTTTTCATTTATTGAATGTATGGTTAATCTTGTGAATGATAGTTTAAGTATAAGAGGTTATTAAGATTGGATTATTTGGTAGATTACTGATTCACCCCCCCCTCTCAGTAATATGATCTTCAAACTAATAATGCCATCTTCTTCTGTCAAGGCAAAACCATCTGGTTTCTCAATGTATACTTCCTCTTCCAACTCTCCATTCAAGAATGCAAACTTAACATCCATCTGATATACCTTAAAATCTCTGTAAGTAGGATATGCAAGAAACATCCTAACAACTTTAAATCTAGAAACAGGAGAAAAGGCCTCCTCAAATTAAATACCTTACATCTATGAGTATCCCTTGAAAATAAGTCTGGCATGATTACATTCTTGTCCTTGGGTCTAGGAACAAGAATCCACATGTCTTATTATTTTCAATTTGTTCAAATTCATCTTCCATTGCTTTAATCCAACTATCATATTTACATCCTTCATCGATATCTTTAGGCTCAATCTTAGATATCAAACAAATTTCACTTCTAAAAATTCTTCCTCTAGTCTGAACACCCTGATTCCTATCACCAATAATCTAACTTTCTAAATGATTTAACTTTACATACCTAGGAATATTTGGATTATATTGTTTAGAAGACTCGTGTGTTTCTACTTCTTCATTATTTGCAACTTCTTCATTCTGTTATATCAATCCATTGTGATTCTGATTCTAACTTTGTGCTTGTACAATTTGACTCTCTTCTTCATTATTCAATTCATGTCTACAAGATCTGACCTATTTTTGAAAATTTTCATCCACTCTGACATTTCCACTTTCAATTACTTTCTTCAACCTAAGGTTATAACATTTATATTATTTTACTTTTGTAGAATAACCAAGAAATATTCATTCATCACATCTAGGATAAAATTTCTCTAGGTCTTCATCTCTTCTGATATAGCATTTACTTCCAAAAATTTGAAAATATTTTAATGTAGGAATCTGACCATGCCAAAGTTCATAAGGTGTCTTACTGGTTCCTTGTTTAATTTGAACTCGATTTAAAGTATATATTTTAGTACTAACAACTTATCTCTAATAGATATATGAAATGTTACCTTCAATCATCATGGTTCTAGCAGTGTCTAGAATAGTTATGCTTATTCTCTATGTAATTCCATTCTATTGTGGGGTCCTTAGAGTATACATCTATCTCTTCATTCTATGCTCATAAAAAAAAATGTTAAACTCAGTAGAAGAAAACTCTCCACCTCTTTCTGATCTTAGACATTTCAAATTCAATCTTATTTCTATCTCAACCATAGCTTTGAAAATCTTCAATTTGTCAAAGGCTTCAGATTTCTCTTTCAAAAATGTAACCCACATCTTTCTAGAATAATCATCAATGAATAGAATGAAATACATGTCCCCATAATAACTTCTTGTTCTTGCAAGACCACATAGACCATTATGCACCGAAACCAAAATTCCACTCAAAGTATAATTCTCTAACAAGTAGACTTACTCAATTTACCCAATTGGAATTCCTTACAAATCACATTAACATTCTTCAACAATTTGGGAAGATCTCTTACATATTTTTTAGTACTTATCTTGACAATATTATCAAAGTTTACATGAAAACCTCTCTTATGCCGCAATTAAATTCCATTAATATTAGCAATCAGGCATCTACTTTTAGAATTGTTCAAATGAAATACATTATCTTTTATCTTTCTCCTTGTAGAAATATCAATTCTAGAGCTTCCAATAATTTTGCACATTCCACCCTTGAATTGTAATGTGTATCCTTTATAAACTAATTGTCCAACACTCAAAATTTTTTATTTCAAACCTTCAACATATAGAACATCACCAATATTAGTCTTACCATCAAGAGTAATAGAACCTTTTCCTTTGATCATGCAAGGAGTATCATTGCCAAATTTAACAACACCACCATCATACCTTTCCAATTTCACAAATTATTCTTTTTTGTCTCTATTCATGTGTTGTGAACATCCACTACCAATAACCCATTCATCATTCTTATCCACATGCAAAACTAAGGCTTTCTCTTCATTCACAAAATTAGGATCTTCATATTTAATAGAAATAAACAATCTTATCTCCACTCTTTTCAGATTCATCATTAGATACACCTTTATCAACAACATAATAACACTTCTTCTAATCTGTAGACTTGAATTTATTAGTGTAATAACCTAAAATTGGTCTATTATAATCAGATGCTTAAATATCAATTGAATTTCCCTAGGACCTAATCCAGGTGTCAAATCCAACCTCAATCATGATTATGGGAGTAAATCTAATTTGGTAACATAATTCATCAGAAATCAAAAATCAAATGATCAAACATCAAAGGTACATAATCAAAGAAGAATGTCTTAATTCATTAATTAAACATATCCTAATTAATTATATCAAACTCAAAAATACCTTGGCTAGAGTTATTAATTAAGTGAATTAAATAAATGTCCTATCATCCACTCAAACACAAAAGGACAAATGACTTAGCTCAAGCCAATGTGATCAAATCCACATGAATCACTCAAGGTTCAATCTCCATAATTTATCATGGCTTCATCCTATCCATTGAATTAAAATTCAAATATTTCCCTCCAAAAGGAAATCTATAAAACCAAGCTCAATCAAGGCATTTAGAGATCCATCCATAATTGCATATACATAATGATAATTTCATTCAAGTGGATCATTTCATAGCAATTGTATCTTTAATTCATCATGTTAGATTTAAATTCATCTCAATTATTATCTTAATTAATCATGTAGATGTACAATTTGATTAATTTATCTTAATTTCATTCATTATAGATCAAAATTGTATTAATTTAGGTTCATTTTGGTTAAAATCCTTCATTTCACGAGTGTCAATTTTTGATCTAGATGCTTAGTTATGAGAGAAATCCTTATTAGATAGTAATCTTCATGAATAGAATGAAATAAGTCTATTTTGATTGGTTATTTGAGTTTATTTGGTGTATTCTTTGTACTAACCAAATGATATAATAATTTATTGAAGTGTTTATGGTTGCAGAATTATAGGCATATTTTCACACACACATCCACTACCATCTCTGGGTGATCTTCCCACATATCCTTTATCTTATGGAAAACCATCTTCATCATTCATTCCTTATAATTTTAAAGAATTGACAATTCATGAAGGAACACGAATTGTAAGAGCTAGTGTTTCTCTTGGTGAGGATAGCGAAGAAAAGGTTGTCCTAAAATGGCTTTACAAAGGAGAAGAACATGATCAAGAAGTCAAACATGCTGATATATCCCCACAAAATTATGGTAAATGATAAGATATAATGAGACAAATTGGATACAAGGGTAAGGGACCTATTGTAAAAAATAAATAGGGACTCATAGAACCAATACACATGGAGTTCTAAAACTATAAAGAAAAAATAGGGCTAGGATACAATGAGAAAAATTCAATCCTTCATCTAGAGATGGTCCTATATTTGATCGATAAGAGAATTTTGATGATGAATCTAATGAAGAAGAAGAGGTAGATTATCAACCCATATCATTTGAGAGGCTATTATACATTCAAACTAAAAATCCTTCCTATCAAGGAGAACCATATCCTCAGTAGGGGAAACTAGTCACTACTACTCATGTCCTGGATATACCTCATTCTATTGAAACAAGTACTAATGAGTATGAATGGGATTCCTTTTCCGATGCTACAATTGAAATTGAGGTAGATGTAATAAAAAGTATGCTTACCAACTAGAGGAGGGACAATGTTCTAACTCTAGGTTAGTTGGATTAGGTTCGCATAATACTAACAACCAATTAAGCAATGAGGTTATGACTGTTTACAATCTAAGAAATGCTTCAGAGAGTAACTTAATGGAACTCATCTTACTGGTCGGGAGTTATAATGATAACATTGTGCTATCTCATGAACCATCTAATTATTTGACCTTATTACACCCTAAAATCATTAAATGGAGTCAGATTGCACCTGTAAGCCTAACGTCCTTTCCAAATGACTATACTTTGGCATGCTATTTAAATGTTGTTAAACCCTTTACTTCTTCCACCAATGCAAGGAAAATGAATATGATAGAGTCCAATATCAAGTTTCTCAGTCTTAGAAGAAAAAAAAAGTGGTATGATGGTGAAAACCACATTGTGGCAGTATTAAAACCCAAAATGGTAAAAAAAAATGACGTATCCAGCAGTGAAAACCTCTCAGAGTCACTTGAGGATGGGAAACTTGATATCCTTCCTGATCACTTTCAGGAAAGATCTTTAGTATTGATCAAACCAACACAAACAATCAACTTGGGAACAATAGAAGAACCACAAATGGTACATACAACACAATCATTATCTAAGGAAGAAAAACAATGATTCACAAAATTCTTTAAGGAAAAGAAGATTAACTTTGCATGGTCTTATTTGGATATGCCAGGCCTAGATCTTGATCTCATTATGCATCATCTCTTTATAGCTCTAGGAATAAAACCACTAAAATAAAAAATAAAAAATATGCACCCTCATGTGGCATTACTAGTTTTTGATTACGGTAAAAATAGGTTTTGAAGGGACCCCGAAACCCTTTAACAAAAGAGAAGACCTAGAAAATCTTTTAAAAGTTGGATTCATTAGAGCAATATCTTATACGAATTGGATTTCCAATATTTTCCAGTTTATAAAATTAATGAATCTATTCAGGTATGTATTGATTTTAGAGACTTAAACAATGTGTGTCCTAAAGAAGATTTTCCTCTTCCCAATATCAATGTAATCATTGATTTCATAGTAGGTTATGAAATGTATTCACTAATGGATGACTTCTTAGGTTTTAATCAAATCAAGATAGCACCTGAAGATCAATAGAAGACAACTTTCACTTGTGCTTGGGGTATGTTCTACTGGAACGTCATGTAATTTGGTCTTAAAAATGTGGGTGCAACATATGCAAGGGCCATGAAAACCATCTTCCATGACATGATGCACAAAAATATGGAAGACTATGTAGATGATACATTGGAAAAATTAATGAACAAATAAACTCACATAGAATATCTAAGGAAAATATTTGAGAGGATGGAGCAATTTAAAATCAGGATTAATCCAAAAAAGTGTGCATTTTGAGTAAGTTCAGGGAAACTCCTATGATACATTGTATTGTCAAGGGGAATTGAATTGGATCTAATGAAATTCTAGGAAATCTTATAGATGGAACCTCCCAAGAACATCAGTCAAATGAGAACATTATAAGGAACGCTCCAATCAATAATGTGGTTTATATCACAACAAGTTGACAAAGCTCAACCGTTTAGTAAAAACTACACAAAGGAGTCACCTTCAAATAGGACGATAATTGCGAGAGAAACTTCAATCAAATAAAATATTACTTGATGAATATGTTGGAATGAATATGAAAAACTGGGACTGAGAGGGGAGGGGTGAATCAGTATCATAAAAACTTTTATAACTTAAACTATAAATAACCATATACTGCTGATGTTGTTTACCGAATTCAATAACTTGAAATGAAACTAATATAATGCTTATAAAACATAGAAAAAATATTCAAGTAAATGAACTCATAACTCCATGATTTTTTATATGTAGAAATCCTTGGATAGAGGACAAAACTATGGTGGGGATGACACCCACAACCTTCACTAACTGTAGTATAAAGGGTGCTTGGTTAGACCTTACAAAGTTTAGCCATTTTGATAGTTTACCCAGTTAAGAGTATACAAATACTTGTTAGGTGTACCTAGTTAGAGGATTTTACAATCTCTACACTTAGAGATGTACCTTGGTAAAGGTTTTACAAATATCAGATAGGTTAAGATCTACCCAGTATTAAGATTTCTATCTCTCAATACAATAGTATTAACAACTTATCATTAATGCCTACTATATTGCATCAATAACAAATGATGATCATACTCTATGTGCTCTGAAATATTGTGTTACCTCAATTACAATCTGTAACACTTCTCAGATCTTCTCTATTGTAGATAAATTTCAACTTCTTAGTCTTCTCTGATCTATGTTCATCAATATCAACCTTCTATGTATTCTGTCTCTTTTTCTCCTTTGTCGTCTCTCTTCTATTCTGTAAATAATGCTTTAAGTATAAGATTTATTGCATCTTAATCTTATGGGTTAGGTCACTGATAAATTATTTCAACTATTATATCTTCTTTTCCGCTTGGTGATTGTGTCACTTTTACCTCAGTACTTGGTGCTTTTATTGGAAATAAAATTATTTGATTAACCTCTTAATATACTTCTCAGATCTTCTCTTTAAATTATCTCGATCATTGATCATCTAAAAAAGTGATCTTCCTACATTGTAGAATCATAATTAATACTATATAAAATCATTAAATGTGTCCATATCACTTTACAATCACTTAAGTATCTTGGTAGAGTAACTTCTCTCCACTCGGTTAACTTGCTCTTATCGTACTCGGTAATTGTCAACTCGGTGTACTATTTGTGCGCTCGGTGTTCAGTGACTGTAGGCACTCGGTGTAGTGTCTGTGATTTACCGAATTCACTTCCTTTATCGGTGTACATTACCAATTGCTCATATATTTTTGTTTCTCCTTTTCACCGATTGAATCTTCTAACTCATATGACTTTTTCTTAACTAATGACAACAAAATATTCATATAGAGATACCAATCTCCCCCTTTGACATTAGTTGAGCATTTTGAAAAAAACCTCAAAGTCGTCAAAACTTAGTAACTCCCCCTTGGATGTTACTCTCTATACAAAATATGTGCATCTCTTCTCTTCTTTGATTTTGTTCACATATATACTCTTTCTTTGTATTTTTTATTGACTCTATTTTCTTTTTATTTTCTTTTCAGAACTATCTATATTTCCCCCTTTTTTGACAAAAAGTCTACAATAAAATTTAAATATAAAAAATGTGTTTATACCTCTACTGTAATATTTCTAATATAGGCTCCCAAGTATCTCAAAGATTCTATATTATCATAGTATGTTCATTTATATCTACCGATAGATCAATAATAGTATCCAAGGTGCTAACCTCTAGAAAACTTGCTAGTTCTTGTCCTTTCTTCAGATGTATTTTCATTGATTACATATAGGGAATAACTAGTGCTTGCAACTCAAACAAATATAATCTCAGCTTATCTTCCTCTTATCGCAATGAGAGCTGAACTCCAATGAGTTCATGTGTCTTTGAGTAACATGTATGGAAATCTCCAGGCTCGGTAGTTAGCTTTGCAAGATACTCAGTCAGCTCTTTCTTGATATCTTACTCCTTCTTAATTTCCTTGGTATAGTTAGAAAGAATATAGACTTTATGAAATAATGAAATGATGGACTACAATTTTTCTTCAACTTTAGAACATATCTCAGAAAGACTTACCTTTTCTATAGAAATGTTCTGCTATAGGGCCTCCATTATTTTCTTCTGCATTGATGTCTTGTGAATCTTCAACATATAAGTTGTCATGTCTTTGTTCAATCCTTTGATTTTATGTAATAGAGTTCCAACTTGGTCTAATAGTGGCTCAGACTCATCAATGGTAACTTTAGGAACAATCTCCTAGAAAGTTTCTTTGACTTCTTCTAGAATATCTACATTTTTCTTCTTCTACAATAGCTTTTCTTATTCATCTTTTCTTGTAACTAACTTGGCATAGATATCCAATTCCTTAGGATTCATTTTGTTGGGGTCTCCTATTGGTGTTATGATAAGCTCACTCAAATCAATAGAAGAAAATACATACCAATAATGAACTAAACTTCAGTGTGTTAGTCTTTGCTTTCCTGATTGTGTTCATATTGTCTTCTAATTCCTTCAACAAGATTTCACATAAATCCAATTTAAGTCCTTTCTTTACAACCTTGTATGCCAAATCCACTGCTCCACATGGTACACTATCCCCTCATAATGATTGGAACACTTGGTATGATAAGATATTATAGGCATACTATAAGTCAGAGTTTGTCATTGTGGATATCCTCATCCCTCTGACATCCCATTGTGCTTTAGTAAGATTTGTGAGCTTACCCTTTTCAAATTACTTAGTGGCCTTGGGCTTGTCTCCGATGGGGAATCTAATAATGATATGCAATATGTCCTTAGTGATCTTGAAAGGTTCATCCAACCACATTAATTGATCATGTACTTGACTGAGTACCATTCTTATCCATTCTATCTTAAAAACCCTTGGTAAGTGAACAAAGTGTGTCAAACCATTTTCTTCTAAGTGAATATGCTTATCCTTCACTTTCCCTTTCTTGCATAACTTTTTGAATGATGTATCTATCTTTTATTCACACAAATCATCAATCTTACAATGTATAAATGTGTGTACATCTTCAATTAATATAACTCTCAGCAATATTGAAGATAGGGCTCCTGTCATATGTGTTTTGGTAGCTATAGCTGGGGCTAATTTATATTTTGGATTTACTGGTTCTACTTCCTTCACAACAGTAGGTGTACGTAAATTTGGTTCCATGTATAAATTCATATGCTTCAATTAAATAAACAAGGGCTCTCTTTGACAAACCACGACTTTGAAAAATCAACTCGGAAAATATCTCAAATGTTTCATAAAAATTTTACAAAATACATTGTAATCAACTAAATTCACTCAGGATAGCCGCTCTGCAAATGTGCTCGATGTTCTTCTGAAAATGTTTAGTTTAAATAATTTGGAAAATAACCTATTCATACTTTTTCCACAATTAGGGTTTCCAAAAACTTTATTAATGTGCATTAAATGCACTTTCTGAGTTCCTTTTTAACTTTATATTGACTACAGAGTTACTTTGCTCGACCGAGTTAAAAAAAATAACTATATATAAAAATATTCATCCAAAGCTTATACAACTTATCCAATTGCATCTCAATATGTTGATATGGATCTCTACTCTATTTTTAGGAATTGAAGTAGGGTTTATTATAAGCATGTAGTTCCTACATACCTCTCACTAACTAGGTGGAGCTCAGTGCAACCAAATCGGTATAGACGGTCTCATCTTTGCTTCTGGATGATGTCCATTCATCTCGAGTCTTTATCCATGAGGTTTTGTTCATTTGTTCTCAGATTTCCTCAAAAGTAGTAGGCAATTTTACTTCAGGTTCATCTTTGGTCGGTGCATCACCTCGGTTTCTACAATTCCTTGCAAGGTGTCCTACCTTATGACAATGAAAACATGCCATGATAGGATTTCTCCATGCTCTTTTATTGTTCCTTTTGTGCATCAACATGCAATTTGCATCAATGTGTCCATACCTTCCACAAGATAAACATGAAATTCTTGTATTATAGTCCCATGGTATAGAAATTCCTTCTCAGTTGGTTTTAGCATTCTCTTGGTTAGGATTCCAATTGTCATTTCTTTTCTTTATTTTGTACTCTTTAATTTTGTGTCCAAACTTATTAGAATTCTTGCAATAACCATCAAACTTAGGTTTCCTCTTGTTGTTAGCAAGATTATTTTTGCATTCAAATGCTTTATTTTCATACCTATTGCGTCTAAAATAATAACCATCAAACTTAGGTGTACTCGGTGATTTACCTCTCCTACTCCTACAAACATTAGTAGTATGTCCAAGATTCCAACAATAATTTCAGCTTGGCTTCTTTTATTTCTATGGGGTGTAGGATTTTCATCTCTCTATGCTTTTGATGATTCTCCTTTCTTAGTGGTGTTGTCCTATTTGAATCCAATACTTGTTTTGTCAGTCCTTTACTTCTGATTATTGAATTGTTGATCCAGATATTTTAGTGCTTCTTCATTTCTTTTCAGTATTGCATTTTCATCTTTCTCAACTTTTAGTCTTTGATCCATTCTTTCAATTTTAGCTTTCAGTTCTTGATTCTCAAATTCTTTTCTAGTGTTATCTTGATTTCCACTCAAAATTTGATCGGTCATGACATAGTGAACTTGTGTCATTCTCACGATCCCATTATCTTTTTCCAATAAATTCATTTCGACTTGTCTTTTATCATCTTCTGCCATTTTATTTTCATCTTTAACAATCATCTTTCCTTCAATCAATTCGGTCATTCTTATCATGTTGGTTTCAAGATCTATCTTCATTAGGTCCAACTGCTCGGTAAGTGTATCATTCTTTTCCAGTAGTTCTTTATAGCTATTTCAGACTCATCAGTAACACTGTGTTAGGACTGTAAATTTTTTGATTTAAATGGTGTTCTTCCTTCCTTTTTAAACAATGTTTTAGACCTGGTTCTTAAGCCCCAATTGCAAAATTTGTAGCCCTAGGTTTATTTTTGCCAAAAAAACCCTATGTGTTTCATGCTCTTTCTATTGTTGTGTTACTTTTTGGTCACTTAAGTTTCTTTTTACATGGGCTTAAGTTGTCATCACGGGGCCATTTCCTATAATTTCATATTTCATGTGTAGGGTTCTTTTTAATTTATCCTAAGTCTTATTTCCTCGCTATGTTTTATTTATCCTTAGTGTCATGCAAGACTATTTTGATCTAATGGCAGGCACGATCCCTTAATTGCAAGATGTGGCCATTTTAATTTTCAAGGCATTGTGCTTGAGTACCATGTGTCTTTCCTAAGATCATGAGGTCAGTGTTGTTCAAAGCTATTGATAGGATTTTGCACCGTCAAATCTATTTTTATCACGCGGTGTGCGTGTTTGCGGATCACGACTTGCAGGAAAGTTATTCTTCATGACATTGCGCCTAATGAACACGTGTTCTTTCTAGGAAGTCGGGTCTGCAGTTTATAAAGATGCATCTTGATAGATTGTGGTTAGGTTAAATCTAATCTAATGGTGGGTATAAAAGTTGATTCGATGTTACTTATTGAGGCATCATACCTGGATGACACATTGCATTCTTTGATCATGGGTCCATGTGTTCAAAGTAGGTAAAGGATGGTTAGATCAGTTTTGATCATGTGGTTGGCATGATGCCTTAATCTAAATTTTCTCGTTAGTTAACCTTTGCAAAATCATGCCTGGGTGACATGTATTTGTTCTGATCAAAAGGTCAAATGGGAGCGAGATGCTACGAGGAACTACCAAGTGTCTTGTGCTCACGGGTGGTTTTAAATGAATATCAAAGACCGTGTTTGAAATTTATCCTCCAGGGTTAATTTGGGTCATTGATAATGTTTCCATGCCATGGTGACCATTGGAGCTAGTATAATTTGATTCTTCAAACATGTGCAGAGGGTTTTCTAGTCATGGCATGTCATTCTAGGTTGCAGAGAAGTAGATGGATCAACCTAATCTTCTAGGTTGCATTTTAGTGGCTGTAGGGTGTCAGAGATAGATTTTTTGTGACCATTTAAATTTTACCATTTATCAATGTTTATAAAATATGTTAACATTTACATGTTTTATGATTGCATCCACCACACCTACCTGTTTGTGATAATACTGAATATTGAAGGAAGAAGATAGGTAATACCCACCTAAGTTTGTGGAGCTCAAAGTGCAAAAGGTTTTAGAAACTTGTTGAATGTTGTTTCTTTTCCTTATTGAATCAGTACTTGGGCCTATAGAGGAATATACCTGAGCCACATGTATACAAGGGACCAGCAAGAAAAGGAACCAACAAAAATGGTAACTCTACTAGGGAACTAAGAGATAAGTTTATTTAATCATAGTTCCATTTAATATTTGCATAATTTTGAGGGTCAAGTTACATATTTTTTAAAGCCCCCAATTTGGTTGGGGTGGCGACTCCGAGCCTCATTGGAATTTTTTTAATTAAAATCAAAATTTTGTTTTAAAGTCTTGTTGCATCAAGATATAAATAGTCATGAGAAACACCGAGCATATATGAAAGAATATAAAAATGTTGAATTGGAAGGTGGGATCCCAAAGCCTGCTAGAAGGAAATGGTGAAAAGGAACAAAGTCTAGTGTTGCAAGTTCTTGGAAGCCTAAGGCTTTAGTTATAGGTCAACCCTTGGATTCTGTCTCATAGGGGAGTCCTTCTAAAAGTACTGAATCAGATGGTTTTGGATTTTTTGAAAAAAATGTATGATACTCTTGTCCAAGAGGATATCTCAATAGAAGGATGTTACCCAAGGTCATTATAGGATGGATAATGAAAATAATAATAATATGGATTTTAGACCTAGAAATGCTTTGAATTTGGGTACTTTTTCCCAAAGCATAAGAAATAACCCCTTTTTCAAGATGATCCTTATGAACAAGTTATTAATCCAAGAGATTCAAATCTAATAAATTTAGAAGATTCTACAAATTTTGACAATACATTACCTCACCTTGATAATTTTTTTGGAAATAGTGATGCCTTAAGAAGAAAAATATAGGAATTAATGATTTTAAGGAAAAGAAGGGAAATTTTAAGGTAAAGAAGGGAAAAGGATAAAGAGAATGAGGTAATGAAATTTGTAGTTGAGCATGATTAGTTTCAAAGAAGGGAAGATCAACTTAAGTTGTAAATTCAAGGTTTAGATCAAGGCTATAAGGATTTGAATAAAGAGATTTTTGGTGATGTATATGCCTTGAGGAGGGAATGTATGGAGAAGGAGAGTTTTTTAAAGAATTTTTTTTTGGAGCAGGGCCCTATGATCAGACAAATTGTTGATTGGCAAAAGGAAAGGCCTTCAAGGGCTCAGGTTTCCTCACAAGACCCTCCTTCAGTCAGTACAACTAACCTTATATTAGACAAAGGTAAACATAGGATTACTAGTGTACAAATTAATGAACCTAAATATATAGTAAAGATGTCTCAAAGTATTTCTTTACTTTTCATAGAGATAGAAAGAGATAGGAGAATAAAGGATGATATTGATAAATAGTTAGAAAAAGAAGAGTTAGATGCTACCACTGTAGAAATGAAGAAGAAAATGGCCTTTATGCAGTCTAATACAAATCTTAAAGAAGTTAAACTACTGCTAATAACCAAAGTAGTATTGGATTAGGTCCTAAGATGTAGAAAACACATGTTAGTACTAATGTCCTAGGAGCTAGTTCATTTCAGGGTACTACAAATCAAAACCAAGGTTTTGGTACAAGTGGCCAAAATATTGGGGTAGTTTTCAGAGAAGACCCATGCATTTGGAGACATATAAAAAATTATTTTTTGATGATATCCCAGGCCAACCAAATGTCTTTCTAAATTAAATAAGGGATAGAATCACTAAGTTTAGTGGAAATAATGTAATAACTGGTAAAGAGTATCTAAAGGATTTCTCTAATAAAATGAATGATTATGAAATGGAGCATGAGGATATTGTCATGAAGCACAATCTTTAATTGAAGATGTAAGAGACTAGTACCATGGCCTTGCTAATGAAAGTATTATTTCATGGGATGATTTTACACAATTTTTTAAAGAACAATGTGGTGACAAGGTGAACTCCAGTTTTATGCTGAATGAGTTCAATAACATCAAGAAGTTTCAAAATGAAAGTGTAACTAAATTCAATATCAGATTTTAGAAGGTCATGCATAGACTTTTCTAAGTGTAGAAGTTAGATGAAAATGTATGTCTTACTACATATTTCAATGCACTGGATGGTAAGATTTCCTATATTGTAAGAGAAAAAAAATCCTATTACTTTAAGGGATGCCTACAAGATGGCAGTTAATATAGAAAGTAATAGAAGAGCTTCAGGTAAACTTGGGAAGATAGATGATGGTAGGTTATGGAAGGATCCTAAGGGTCAACCTAATATATTTCCCAAGGAAGAAGACAAAGTTGATAAAGTTTATAAATGGGTTACTACAATCAAAGACCTTACTTCTAAGGTGGACAAGGATGAAAGGGGATTTTAGAATAACATACAATAGTTTTAGAGGTATGATAAGCCTTATAGATTGCAGGACATGCCCTAAAAAAATGGAAGGATGGTAAACCTATTCCAGAGGGACCAAGTAGTGTAAACAATAAAGGTGTTGCTGATCCATTGAAGAGGAATAATGTACACAATGTAGAGAATACTTCTTGGTGTGTGACCTGTAGTATGCCACATTCTCCTTTTGAGTGTATGGTTGCACAAGATTTGGAAGGATCTACTAAGAATGAGGATGAACAAAGTGATCAAAGGAGGAGAGACCTAAATTCAATATGTTCATGACATATGTTGAAGAAGAGAGTAATGAACCATATGATGGTATGTATCATACGATAAATGTTGCTAATGCAAAAGATGAACATTTTAAATTAAGAAGACCTAGTGATGAAGAGGTGAGATCTCTCATTGTTGCTGCAATTTCTCAGGCTAGGAGTGATTAAAATTTGATAAATAGGAAAGTACATAGGGATTAGTGAAATCATGGTTCATTGTTTATAAAGGAAGGTTCTCCTAAACCCCCAATTCAAAACAAAGATAATATTCTAGATCCAAGAAAAGGTACCTCCATTACTAATCAAAGAATAGGGAAATCCAAGGAGAGAAAAGGTAAGGCTTCCAGTCAGGATTTCATAGGATTTCCATCTTTTGACGTTTAACATACATTATCTCAAAGGTGTCAGCACCATTGATTGAGATGTTGAAAATAAAGGAGCATAGAAAGGTTTCTTTCTCTTTACTCAAAGGTATGTCTGATGATATTGTTCCTATTACAAAGACTATCAAGAAAAAAAGGAGATGATGAGGAGCATGAGGCTCCTAGAATTTATGTGTGGAACATTATTACTCAAGAGCCCTCTCAGATAGATCATTTTTATGTGAATTTTCTGGTAAATGACCAATTAATAACAAATTGTATGATATATTTAGGTGTTGTAGCAAATGTAGTGCCTTTTGGTGTTATGAAGGAGTTGGGCTTTAAAGTTGATACATCTTTTGGAAGATATTTTATATGCATGATAGATATGTACCTATGGTAAGAACCTTAAAAGGTATTGAAGTCAAGATTGCTTGTTTTCCTGAGGCTACCTTCAAGATGGATGTTGTTGTGGTTGATACACCACCTCATTATGGTATGTTTCTATGTAGACAGTGGGCAATAGCCGTGGGAGGACATTTTCAATAGGACCTATCATATGCTACTATCCCTATCAATGGGAGTGATGTCAAATTATATAGGGAGCCATGTGCTCTAGTGATAATTGAGAAGATGGATCCAAAGGTGTTGAATTGTTTCATGGATGTTGACATGGGAAATTTTAGGATTGAGAAAAATGGGTCTAGAGTTGAGCATCAGGACCCAATTGTGGGGGAGTCACAATCACATAAAGATGAGATATGGAAAATGTACTTTGATGGTGCATGTTCCAAGGAAGGATCTGGGGTTGGTGTAATCTTTATTTCCCCATTAGGTACAACTGTTAAATATTCTTTCCTCTTAGCTTTCCAATGCACAAATAATGATGCAGAATATGAAGCATTGTTGTTAGACTTAGAGGTTGCAATAAAAAAATGGCATAAAGTTGTTAAGAGTATTTGGGGACTTAGAGTTAGAAATTTCCCAAATTAGATCCATGTATGTTGTTAAAAATGATAGACTAAAATTATACAAGCATGCAGTTTAGGATAAGATAGAATTTTTTTATGCTTTCTCAATAGAATGGGTAGAAAGTGTTAGAATGAATTTAGAATAACTAAGAGGGGAGGGGTGAATTAGTTATCCTTAGGTCTAGATGTAGCAAATTGAAACTTTCTTTACTTTAGATCTACTCGGCAGCAGTAGCATAAATCAACAACTTTAATCATGCAGTTTACTGTCAATTGAAATTAGCTTGTAGTAACATAACAGTAAAGCAAACCATAAGCATTCATGAAAGTTGAGACAAGTATTTAACATGGAAACCCAATATGGGAAAAACCACCACTAACATGCTACCAAGTTTTCACTCTTCTGAAGTGATGCCCTGTGAGGAGCCAACCCTGTGAAAGGTTACAATAACACACTGCTAGGTGTGACCTGGTTAAAGGATTTAATCACCCTGTCAGGAGTGGCCTTGTTAGAGGACTTAGAAAATTCCAATTTGAATGTCACCTTGTTAGAGGATTTATACAAATGACTGTTAAGTCAACCTTGTTAAAGGATTTAACTGATACAATGGTAAGAAAGTAATCAATAGTTGTGATCTGGTACATACAACTTACTTTGAAAATTTAGATCCAATTATAGATCTAATGTTAACTTACTAGATAGCCTACATTTTCATTTCAACCTTTTGGTCTGCTTGGAAATCCATCAAGCAATCACACATGCAACACTCTGCCTCTACCTTTCGCCTTCTCTGCTAGATCATGCCAAACAGTAAATCAACTATGCAAACCTTTTGAATACACATACATCCATCTACACATAATGCATAACCCCTTGAGGTTATCATATACCTCTCTGTCTAGGTCAGATAAATCTTTTGCCTCTTAAACAAGATCGTAGATCTTAGGTTAGGTAAGATCCAATGGATCATCCCATCTTTTCATTACATTTACTTCTCCAAAGTAGTCTCTAATTAAATATTGAAACCATGCATTAATTATGGTTCCCCATACATTAAATGACATGGATAAATCTTTAATTAAAATTACATATCCCAATAAAATCAACTAAGTCAGCCATAGATATCAAATCTCATCATTAATCCAATTACTGTAAGTCGGACAACATCACTGTTTCCACTCGGCAATTTCAATGGTGCTCAGAATTGAGAAACTTTTTGCTCGTCACAAGAAACTTTATTTGGCACAAGCAACTTTACTTGTCATAAGCAACTTTACTTGTCATAAGCAAATTTGCTTGGTACAAGCCAAACTTGCTTGGCACAAAATAGCCAGAAAAACTGTCTTTGAAAGATAAACAACAAATTACTTTGCCAGAGTGCCAACTAATCAAGTACCCTTTTATTTTCCTTAACTCAACCATTCACTTGGTCTTCTTGTTAAATCTTCTTCATAAACAATATATATGGTACTCAAACAGATAACAATAGTCTCACCAGTAAAGGTTTGACAGCAATGCCAAAATAACAATTACTTGCATTGTCACTTTCCAACAATATCCCTCTTTGGCGTTGATGGCAACACAAAATATTAAAACAATGACTTAACAAGCATAGTTACCAACCAATCCAAAAATTCACCTGTGTTCCTTGATATGAAAAAATTTTCATTAATGTCTTTAGCTTCATTCTTATTCTTATCTGTAAAACATTTCTCCCTCTGTGTTTGTAATCACACTGTCATCATCTATGTCTATTCATCTATAGACTCCCTCTGAGTAGATAATCACTTCAATGTTTTCAGTAGTAACTTCTGCCTCTATGTAATCTTTCTCTCTTTGTAATCTCTCTTTCTCAGCAATCTCTTCCTCTTTTTAGGTAATCTCTCCCTCTTTGACAACAATGCCAAAGATGTCAATATCTTTATCATGTAGATCTTTAGTATCATGATGATCCTGTCATCTTTAGTATGACTGATTTTTCTTTTCTGTCCTTGTTTATCTTCACAACTTTAGCCAACATCCTAAAGTGTGACTTACTATGCATCAATATGTCAAATATTCTGAATGTAATATTTGATGCAACAATACCATACAAAACTTAATTAGCCTCAGTTAGGGGAATCACCCCCAATTTACCTCATAGATACTCATGAGCATCCTTGGGTAGTGATTTTGTGAATATGTCTACTAATTGTTCTTTAGTATTCACATAATCCAGTCTCACTTCTTTACTCTGAACTAGCTCCCTCAAGTAGTGATACTTGATAGCTATATGCTTTGTTTTTGAGTGCATCACAGGATTTTTAGAAATATTAATAGCACTTGGATTATCACAATATATGACAACTAGGTCAGTGATTTCTTCCTTCATACCTTTCAGTAGTATCTTCAACCACACAATGTTAGAACAGTTAACTGCTGCTGCCACATACTCAGCTTCAGCTATAGATTGTGAGGTGTAGTTCTATTTCTTTCTTTTCTAGGAGATAAATCTCTTTCCTAAAATAAATTCTCCTCCAATAGTGCTTTTCCTATCATCAACATTTCCAGCCCAGTCAGAGTCAGTGTAAACTCTGAGTTCAAATTTGTCATTTTTTTTTGTAGTATAGACCATAGTCCTCAGTTCCTTTCAAATATCTCAGAATTGTTTTGACTGCCATCATGTGAGTTTCCTTGGGATTAGCAGAAAACCTTGCAACAATTCCAACAGCTAAAGCAATATCAGGTCTACTGTGTACAACATATTGTAGTTTTCCAATCATTGACCTATAGAGTGTTTGGTTCACTTCTTTTGTGTCATCATCTTTTGTCAGCTTTTGTCCAGTAGCCATGGGTGTACTCACTAGTTTGGAATCTTCCATTCCAAAAGTTTTTAGTATCTCTTTGATATATTTAGATTGAGTGATATAGATACCATTCTTCATTTGATAAATTTGTAAGCCAACAAAGAATTTTATTTCACCAAACATAGA
>MU228540.1:313688-337409 GCA_018584345.1 Thuja plicata
TATATATATATATATATATATATATATATCTTTTCCATCATCTAGTCAGCTCTCTTATTCATTATCACTTAGTTGGCTCTCTGTTACAAAATAGAATTAGTAATATAAAGAGTAAATAGAAAGTCAGCACTCTTACATAACCAAAATATAGGTTATCCACAATCATAATCCAACTTATCACGCTAGGATCCCACATCATACTCCCTTAATTATCAGTACTGTTCAACTACTTTGTTACACTACTCTATTGTCTTCGCATGTCTTCAAATCACACTAACTATATGTAATCATCACCAAAACTGAATCGATCGTAGGTGGAGGTCATACATACTCCATAGTATCTTCCTCTAGTCTTTCTCATCATAAAATATTGTACTTAATCTTCTTTTTCTAAAATAATACTATTATACTTTGTAAATATGTTTCTATACTTAGTCAATTTCAAAACTGAATCATCAAAACTGTATTTATCTCGATCATACTATCAGATGTTTTTCCATAAATGAAAATAATTAAGTGTCTCATAACGTACCAAAAACATCACTTGCAAACAATCTCTCCCTTTGGCATCGATGGCAACACTTATCAAAAAATGACTAAGTGTTCCAACACAAAACTGTTCTCTTCTCTACTACTCTCATTTTTTTCTTCTCTCTTCTCCCCTTTGACAACAATGGAAAAGGTGCATCCAAAATTTAAAAAAAATTAGAATTAATGCTTTCTCACCAGTTTTAGAATATCTTGAAAGGAATCTTCCAAGATCTTCACTTTTGCACTCCATGAGTCTACCAATAACTGACTAACATGAATTATTTCATTCAGTGCAAATGATTAAGTCTCTACTTCTTTTAACTCCATGGGCATAGATTTTGTCAATGATTCTACATTCTTCTCCATGTCAGATAGATGAACTTCAAGAAATGATAGCTTAGGAGTGATTAGGCTCTTCAGCAAACTAGATATTGCCATTACTCTCCCTTTCTCTATATCCAAGACATTCAACTTATCAAGAATCCTAGTTACCTCTGTGTCCATTTCCATTACAGAATGTGAGGAGGTATCACAACTGTCCATCATGTTGTTTAGATTTTCCCTATCCTTTGCAATAATGTCTTCAATATTATGAATGTGTTGGATAGGGTTCATACAGTAGCTGTATAGCATCCTTCTATGTGTGACACAACTTCTAGCCTTTGATGTAGCTGATCTCAAAATGCCCAAGTTCCATGAAATAGACTGGCATACTTCCATCAACTTATTTTCTAAATAATTTTTCTCTTCCTTCTCTTCATAAATCTTCACTAAGGACTCATAGTGACCATAAAAATCATCTAGTGCCAATTCCAGGCTCTCTACTTCATCTTAACTTTGAAAAACAATAGGTATTGGAAGCAGTTTATTCATAGTATTAATTGGCCTAGTCATTACCTTAGTCTCCTTGTCACCTTTCTTCTTAGATCTCTCTTTTTCCTTTGAGAATGTGATGAAGGATAGTCTTGTCAGTTCATCCTCATCCATGTTGTCAACATTTTTGCTTACAGATTTGTCTTTACTTTCCAATAATAGAATAGTAGATGTGTCAATTTCAGTTTTTACTTCAACTCTTGCCTCTTCTTGTTTATGCTCTACCTCTTCTCTTCTTCCTCTTTCTATTTTTCTTCTTTCTGTTCTTCTCCTTTATATTCTTCTCCTTTCTATTCTTCTTCATCAGCCATTGTATTGTCGATGTTCCCTTCAAATGGATCTTTCTCATCAAGTGAAGTGTCAAGGGTCACATACACACCAGAAACATAGAAATCTGGTTGCATGCTATCTTTGCTCTTCTCAACACTTACCTCAACTGTCTTAGAGATCTCTCCAATTCCTAAAGGTGTAGGCATATTAGGTTTAGGAGGTGGAGCATTCTCATGAATATTACTCATAATTATTTGATCTGATGCATTGTGAGTCTCTTCTATGACTTCTTCATATTTCCTACCCATAATTTTCACTAATCTTGGTTTGGTTCTTAACAAAGGTTTGAGCACTCCCAATATTATTTCTCTCTCCTATAGTGAAAATACTCATAAAATCTCCTCAATAGATTCATTTATTATATCCTCATTTGCAATATGTGCAATTTGTTTTCTAATTTCCAATTTTCCATACAATTCCTTAGGTATACTACCTTCTATTTCTAATAGATTATTTTAAAAAAAAAGTAAATGGTTAATTATTATGTCCTCAATCACTAGTTTGTTAGATTATTCATACTTGTCATAATATTTGTTTATTGAAACAATATTTCCTTTCTCAATAGCTCTCTTCTCTAACATCTTTATATCAGGCTTCCATACTTGTCTGTCATGTGTGGTCTCTTTCTCAACTTTCTTTTCTTCTACTTCTTCAGTTCTCTACTTCTTAGGAGGTGAGTCTAGCTTAGCGAACCTAGTGTTTCTCCGAGGAACAATATTTTCTACCTATGAAGTCTTCTATGGTGGTGAGGGTGTAGTTACATCAATAACAGTAGAAAGTGGAAAAACTACCTGCTCAATTTTTGGAGGTGGAAGGGCTACAATAGCAGTACTTTCCAACTTAGAAGATCTCTCTGCTATCTTCTTCCTTACTTCTCTCATCTCTTCTTTGGTAAAACATGCCTTAGCTACACAATCATCAATTATATTCTCCACTCTTCTCTTCCATCGGGATAAATCTAGTGTTGTCTAACCCAGTTATATCATGAATCAACTGACTGTAGATCTTTATAGGTTTATCTCCTATCCAAATGAATTGATCATGAACTCTGCTAAGTAATATTTTGAACCATTCATCTTTGCATAATTCATACAAATCTAATATTTTCAAAATTCTCAAGTTGTCTATATGTTTGGATTCATCCTTCATTTTACCATCATCTGTCATGTATTCCATTTCAGTAGAAATCTCATCAATACCTAATATATCATACTTGCAATGAATGTAAGCCCTAATATCCTCTACATGCAATACATTGTGTGGTGTTTGGGAAAATGCTCCTTTGGGGTCATCTTCACAAGACTTAAACAGATGTTTCTTGAATTTATATCTAGGTCAATCTAGAACATCATAAATCAAAGGTGCATCCATAACTTCTGTATGAGTATATAATGTAAATACCTTAATCATGTTGAATTTTGAATTCCCTCTTTGATCGATCACATAATATAGTTGTTAGATATTTTGATACTCTCTTATCTATAATTTTCTTAGGTCATTTCTCTTCAAATGGTGAAGAAATATGTATCTTAGATGTTTTTTATTCTATTAAGTGTAACAATGCACATTACCCAATACACTTATCTTTGTACACTGTTCGATCAATCAAAAATCACATGATCACAGAATATGCATCATTCAATGTTGATCTCTCATATATAAGTTCTATGATGTTTGCACATATCATAACTAAGATTTTTGGAGCTTACTCCTTAGAATCAGGAGCTAGATATATTCTGATATCTTTATCCAATGCTCCCCCTAATACCATTATCAGCCACTTAGTTTGATGTGTTCACATCAGTCAGAGATCCAGTAGCATCTATTGTCTCTCCTGCAACCAATATCTCACTTGACTCTTTGACTTTCCATACCTTACCACTTTTATTATCTTTTTCTTTATTGAAACAATTTTCAAATTTATTTTTGTAATCTGCAAGACTCTTACCAGTATCACTTTCATTCCTCTTTGTATTCATAGGAGGTGGTACTCTTATGTTTTTTTCTCTATTGTATCTGCAAAACTTCACTATATGCCCTGGATTGCTGCATTTATGGTATAAAGGAGGATGTATGTTATGACTTACTTGTAACTTACAGTACTTTGCAATGTACCCAAGATTATTACATTTGTAACATGTGGGTTTAACTATTGATTCTCTTATGATGTTATCTTTTCTATATCTAGATTGATCAGGTTTCCTATATTCTTCTTTCTTGTGCCCACGTGCATGACAATTAAAACAATAACCAGAAAAAGTTTTGAAAGGGGCATTAACTCTACAATCTTTCTTCATGTGTCCAAACTTGTTACAACCAAACCATATTCCCCTGAAAGGTGTGATATGTTCTCTAGGTTCTTCAAGAATAAGTTTTTCTTTATCATTCTTCACATCAGGTTTCTCTTCTTGAATCTTAGAGCATTCAACTTCATTGAAGCCAAAACCAGTCATATCTACTTCAAGTTTATGTCTGTCTCTTTCTTCATCGATCAAGTCACTTCTCATTTGAAGTCTCTCAATGTGTTTCTTTGTCTCAACAAGTTCACCTTTTATGATTTGATTATATTTCTCTAATTCTAGATACTTGTTCTTGTAATGGTCAAGTTCATTCTTCATTTGTCCCATCTGAGTATTAGCATTCTTCAAATCTTCTTCAATCTTGTTTTTAGGATCCTTTTCTTGTTTAATCTCTTTATCCATTTCTTCATTATTAATCTTCGGAGTATCATTCTCTTGTTCAAGTTGCTTTATCTGATCTGAACTATCATTGTCTGAATTTTCTTTTATCTAAAATATAAGATCATGTCTCTAAATTTTGGAAAGTTCAAACTGATATTTTAGTTTCTAAATGAATCCCTTAGCTCTTACTAAATTGAATCTCAAGTCACCATTCTCTTCTTTTTCTTTATCAAGGTCTTCAAGTGTCACTTCAAAGTTTTCTTCCAAACTTACTAAATCCTTCTTGATCTCTCTTAAGTTGTTAAACTTTCTCTTCAAGGGCCAAACACTCTAATACCAATTGTTAGGATTAAGTAATACTTAGAGGGGGGTTAATCAGTATTACAACACTTTAAATTAAACTTAAACCAATTCCACATAAACCATAGTATTTCTGAAATGAAAAGAACATAAGAAAATAACACACAACTCATTACACCATGATTTGTTGTCGAGGAAACCCTAGCCAAGGGAAAGCCCTAGTGGGGATGGTACCCACAAACATGCACTAAAGTATAATGTCCTTGTTAGGATACCTATCCCTCTTAGGAGCTGAATATTACATAGTACATTTCCTTGTTAAAGGAATAACAACCCTGTTAAAGGTATACAACACCCTGTTAGAACTTAGGGGTACACTGAGCTTACAACTCTTACAATCAATACTTATGTTACAAAGTGTTCTCATTAATGAAAAAGACCAACACCTTCAATTCTTCCATAGTTCTAGTTGTATCTCTTCAATAATATTTTCAACCTCTGCTCTCACATCTGCTATCAAATATCTCATTCACATCGTTTCTTCTTTTCGCTTTAAAAAATGTTCTTCGTATATATATATATATATATCTTTTTCATCATCTAGTCAGCTCTCTTATTCATTATCACTTAGTGGGCTCTCTAATACAAAATAAAATTAATAATATAAAGAGTAAATACAAATTTGGCACTCTTTCATAACCAAAATATAGGTTACCCACATTCATAATCCAACTTAGCATGCTAGGAGTCCACATCATACTCCCTTAATCATCGTGACTATTCAATTTCTCTGTTACACTGCTTTGTTGTCTTCCCATGTCTTCAAATAAATCAAAATCTCTGTAATCATCACCAAAACTAAATCAATCTTAGGTAAAGGTCATACATACTCCATATTATCTTCCTCTAATCTTTCTTGTCATCAAAAATTGTACTCGATCTTCATTGTCCAAAATAATACTATTATACTCTATAAATTTGTTTCTATACTTAGTCGATTTCAAAATTGAATCATCAAAACTATATTTATCTTGATCATACTATCATATGTGTTTCCATTAATGACAACCATTAAGTGTCTCATAACATACCAAAAACATCACTTTCCAAGAATGAACATGTGTCCTTTCCGTGAAGTGGGGCTTACGGTTTGTAAAGATGCAACCAGATAGATTATGGTCAAGTTAAATCTAATCTAATGGTGGACGTGTTTCCTAGAATAAAATTTGATTCGATGTTACTCATTGAGGCATTACACCTAGATGACATGTTGCATTCTATGATCGTGGGTCTAGGTGTTTAAAGTTGGTAAGGGAAGGTCAGATCGGTTTTGATCATGTGGTTGGCGTAATTCCTTGATTGGAAATTGCTCATTTGTTAACCTTTGTAGAATCACACCTGGGTGATGCATGTCTGTTATGATCAAAAGGTCAAATGGGACCGAGATGCTATGAGTAAATGTCAGGTTTCTTGTGCTCGTGGGTGTTTTTAATTGAAGAACAATGGTCGTGTTCTAAATTTATCCTGTAGGGTTAATTTGTGCCATTGATAATGTTTATGTGCCATGGTGACCATTGGAGCAAGTATAATTTAAATTTTGAAACCTATGCATAGGGTTTTCTGTACATGACGTCTTATTCTAGGTTGCAGAGAAGTAGATGGATCAACCTAATCTTCCAGGTTGCATTTATGTGGCAGTAGGGTGCTGGAGAGATAGATTTTCTATGACTGGGACTTCATAAATGTTTTTTGGTGGTGAATTATTTTTTGATCAGATTTTCATATTTTTTGTAACCCTAGTCACCTCCTTGTCTATTCTACATTAATGTTGGCTAGGTTCCCGAGTTGTGGTGGTTGTGTTTTAGGGTTCTCCTTGCCCTATGGAGGTCCAAACTCATGGTGTCTAAAAATTATAATTAGGATTTTTTAGGTCTTTTGTATGATGGGAAATTTATTCCATAGAAGGTTTATAAGCTCTACATATCAAGATTAATACTATTAGTGGTTTCTTTGGCTTTGAATTTATATGTAACTAATGCTTGAATATCAATATATGTATGTAACTTCTTGTAATTTGTGAAATCTTATTGTATAAGTGTCTTTGTTCTATCTTGTGTACTCATTTGGATTGGTTGTTAAGGACATCTCAATCTATCACTCTTTAAGGTAGAGGATCTAACTAGTTTAGGGTTTCTTTCAGAGAGAATTAATTTCCTTAAGGCAGCTTCAGTGAGTAAATAGTTGTAATGAATTTGATAATTATTTCTACTTTCAAGAGTGTGAACTGATTGTGTAAGGCATAGTCATATTTAGTGATCATTTGTAGGTATTACATTTGATGTATCTTGTTGTTGAAGGTCTTTCCATTTAAAGTGACTCCATTCCCACTGGATAGGGCATTGGTCTGATATGTTAGAATGTGTGGTTCTCATCAATCTTTATAAAATCTATTATCATTTACATGTTTTATGATTGCATCCACCATATCTACGTGTTTGTGATAATACTAAATATTGAAGGCAAAAGATAGGTAATACCCACTTGAGTTTGTGGAGCTCAAAGTGAAGAAGGTTTTAGGACCTTTTTGAATGTTATTTCTTTTCCTTATTGAATTAGTGCTTGGGCATATAGAGGAATATACCAGAGCCGTAGGTATAAAAGGGATCAACAAGAAAAAGAAATAACACATTGCCTTCAATTTTTTTCAAGTGTATCAACTTTTTCTTGTGTAACCTTTAGTTCATCATAATATTTAAGTCTAACCCTAAGAGACTTTTCAAGTTTCTTCTTCAAATCAATGATTAACTCTCTTGCGCTTTCTAACTCAGATTCAAAATTGTCAATTCTTTTAAATTGCCTAAAAATTTCCATGACTAGGATCTTTAACTCTCAGGTGGTCAAGCCCTATAACTCAAGAGTATTAGCTTTGATACCAATTATTGGAGAGACTATGGAAAGTTGGGACAAAGAGGGGAGGGGTGAATTAGTACCAAAAAATGTTTTATAACTTAAACTGTTAATAACCATATACTATTGTTGTTGTTTACCAAATTCAATAATTTGAAATAAAACTAATATAATGCTTATAAAACATAATAAAAAACATTAAAGTAAATGAACTCATGACTCCATGGTTTTTTTTACACATAAATCCTTTGTTAGAGGACAAAACTTTGGTGGGGATGACACCCACAACCTTCACTAACTGTAGTATAAATGGTTCTCAGTTAGAGCTTACAAAGTTTAGCCATTTTGCTTGGTTACCCAGTTAAGGGTATACAAATACTTTTTAGGTCTACCTGGTTAGATTATTTTACAATCTCTACACTTAGATATGTACCCTATTAAAGGTTTTACAAATATCAGATCGGTTAAGATCTACCCAGTATTGGGATTTCTATCTCTCAATACAATAGTATTAACAACTTATCAATGTCTGTTGTATTGCATCAATAACAAATGTTGATCATACTCTATGTGCTCTGAAATATTGTGTTACCTCAATTAAAATTTGTAGCACTACTCAAATTTTCTCTGTTGTAGCTAAATATCATCTTGGTGCTATGCTCTAATCTTTGTTCATCAATATCATCCTTCTTTGTAGTCTATCTATTTTTCTCCTCTGTCATCTCTTTTCTATTGTGCAAATCATCCTTTAATTATAAGATTTATTGCCTCATAGTATTATGCATTAGGTTGTTGATAAATTATTTCAACCATTAGATCTTCTTTTCCACTTGGTGATTGTCTCACTTTTAGCTTGGTACTTGGTGTTTTTCTTGGATATAACAATCTTTGATTAACGACTTAGTCTGCTTCTCAGATCTTCTCTTTGAATTATCTTGATCACTGATCATGTAAAAAATTAATCTTCATGCATTGTAGAATCACAAGTAATACTATATCAATTTATTAAATGTGCCCTTATCGCTTTACAATCACTTAAGTAACTCGGTAGAGTAACTTCTCTTCGCTCAGTTAACTTTCTCTTATAGTACTCAGTAACTGTCAACTCAATATATTGTTTGTGCGCTTGGTGTTCAATGATTGTAGGCACTTGATGTAGTGTCTGTGCTTTACCAACTCCACTACCTTGCTCAGTGTACATTACCGACTACTCATATATTTTATTTTCTCCTTTTCACCGATTGAATCTTCTGACTCATATGAATTTGTCTTAATTAATGACAACAAAATATTCATATAGAGATAAAAAAATCCACCAATACTTGTGGATCCTATTTAGGGTAAACCATTATTAATTTACATCTTAGCTGCAATAACATCATTAGGAGTTTGATTGGCACAAGAAGATGAGACATTGAAAGAAAGAGTAATATACTACATAAGTAGAACACTGGTATCTTACGAGCTCAACTAAAAAATTATTGAAAAAGTTTGCCTCCCAGTGGTATTTGCATAAAAAAATATTCAACACTATATTCCTTCTCATACGATGAAGCTAATTGTAAAAATTGGTCCTTTGAAATATTTCTCAAACAAAGAAACATTAGCAGGAAGGTTAGAAAATTGGGTACTGATATTGAGCGAGTTTGATATTGAGTACGTGGAAAGAAAATCCATCAAGGGTCAAATCATTTCTAATCATTTAGTAGAATCACTACTTCAAGATGACAACCCAATGACTATAGAATTTACCAATGAAACAATATTACATTTGATGAAACACAAATGGAAGATATTCTTTGATGGATCATTCACTCGATAGGAGTCAAGAGAAGGTGTCCTTTTTATAACTCCTCAAGGGTATAAAATTCCAAAATTATATAAGATGATATTTCCATGTGCAAACAACACTATCGAATATGAATATTTCATGAAATGATTGAAATCGGCAATTGAATGGAAGATTTTTGAGTTACACATTTATAGAGATTCACAGCTAATCATAAAACAAATCAATGACCAATATCAAACAAAGGATGAAAAGATCATGCCATATAAAAGAATGGTTGATGATTTGAAGAAATACTTTGTGTTTATCACTTTCCAATAGATTCCTAGAGAGGAGAACAAGGCAAATGATGTCATGGATACTCTAGCCTAAATGCTATAGATGGAAAAACATCAATTCTGATATGACTTCCTAGTGGAAGAAATCCCCTTTCCTGTCTAAGATTCCTCAGATTCCAAAATAATATGTTCAATTGTGGGCCATAATTCCTCTAGATATAGCCAAATTTATTCTTACCTAAGAGACCAAATCATACATGATGGCTTATGTAAAAATGAGAAAAGAAACCTAGTCTAAAATGCATCACGTTATCTTATCATAGCTTCTAAATTATATAGGCATGGTCTAGATGGTAATCTACTTAGGTGTTTAGAATGAGAAGAGTCATAACGTGCATTACATAAAGTCCAAATAGGTATTTTTGGAGCTCATCCAAATGGTCTCTATTTAGAAAATAATCTCCTGAGGGTTGGATACTAATAGCCTAACATGGAACGAGAATCAATTCAACATGCCAAGTCTTGAAAAAATGTCATTTGCATGTCAACTTGTTTCATGCTCCAGTAAGGGAGTTCTTACCATTTATCACACACTGGCCTTTTCAATAGTGGGCCTTTGATCTCATCAGTCAGATATATCCTTCATCATCTAATGGAGACAAGATAATCATCACAGCCATGAAGTACTTTATAAAGTGGGTTGAGGTCATTCATTTGATCAAGGAAATTGGCAAACAAGTGTCTATGTTCATCCCGAACTACATTATCTATAGGTATGAGATTCCCTCTTCAATTGTAATAGACAATGGAGGGAAATTTAAAAACAATGTTATAAATGAGCTATGTGAAAAATTCAGAATCAAACAACATTATTCATCCATATACTACCCACACGGTAATGGATAAGCTGAAGCTTCAAACAAGACAATTCTAACAATATTACACAAAACAATAAATAAATCAGCAAAAGATTGATATTTGCAATTAAATATATCATTATGTGCCTATAGAACCAACAGGGGCTACACCATTCAGTCTTTTCTATGGCTCAAAAGTATTATTACCCATTGAAGTCGAAATCCCATCTTTAAGAGTGTCAATTTACAGACTCATAACTAATGAATATTATCACATAGCAAGGACTAAAGAACTAGAATTTTTGGATGAGTGAAAAAAGAGGTGTTTGATCATTTGAAGGCTTACCAGAAAAGGGTGTCAAAATGATATAACAAGAAAGTAAGCCATGAAGCATTTCAAGTCAGAGACCTTGTATTGAGAGAAAATCCTAAAAAATAGCAACACAAAGAATAGAAGGGAAAAATTGAACCCAATTGGCTAGGACCTGTAGACACCCTAAAATTGACAGACTTGTGACCTTGCATTTAATTACTAATTTTCCTCTATTAAATAATAGTTTCTATAATCATTAGTTAAATTACCTATTTCTTCTAAATCTGATCCTCTAATCATTTAATCATTTCTTCAAAATTAATTAAATAATTAATTTTATTTACTTAATTAATCTTTATTAGTTAATTAGGTTTAATTTCCTAAAAAAATTAATTTAATTATTTAAACTTATTAATTTATGGTTTGTTTAATCATTAGTTAATCATATATTTCTTCTAAATCTAATCCTCTAATCATTTAATCTTCTTCAAAATTAATTAAATAATTAATTTCATTTAATTAATAAACCTTAATTAATTAATCTTTATTAGTTAATTAAGTTTAATTTCCTAAAAGTTAAAATTTAATTATTTAAACTTATTAATGAATAGTTTCTTTAATCATTAGTTAATCATCTATTTATTCTAAATCTTATCCTCTAATCATTTCTCCAAAATTAATTAATTAATTAATTTTATTTAATTAATAAACCTTAAATAATTAATCTTTATTACTTAATTAAACTAAATTTCCTAAAGTTTAAATTCAAATATTTAAACTTATTAAATATTCTTCTAATGAAATTAATTTCACTCTTAATTCTATTTTAAATCAAAAGAGAATTCAAATATCTCATTTATGAGTATTTTTATTTCTATAATAAAATAAATAATAAAATAAATCTTCTCTGTAGTTCCAAAAAGGGAACTCATGATCAATCTTTGTAATTGCATAAATTATTCTCTATTCTCTCCAGTTCAAAAAGGGAACTCATGTGCTATTTCTGTGATTGCATAAATTACTCTATCTTCTCTCCAGTTCAAAAAGGGAACTCATGTGCTATCTCTGTGATTGCATAAATTGCTCCATCTTCTCTCAATTTCAACAAGATAACTGATGATCAAATCTACAGTTGACTGAACCATTTCCTCTTCTCTTCATTTAAGAGGAGTTTATTGATTTCTTTTTCGCTGCCTATTGATCTCAACCATCCATTGCAAAGTCTCTGGGATCAATCTCACCCGTCCATTGCAAAGTATCTATGATCAATCTCATCCATCCAAATAATTTCCATATTCTGTATAATCAACCCTTCTCAACCATTTGAGAGGATCCAAGCTATCAAAATTTCTGCATAATTACTATGCAAGAATCTTAAATGAAGCATCAAGCAAAATCATTATCATTTTGATCTCATTTTCTCAACACTCCCAAGTCATAGATGTTGTCAAAGCCAATATTGAGCACCATCCATACAACATTTTGGAATTTTTCCGCAATCAACAAAAGTTTGTCGTAATTTATCAAAAGACCCGTGCACTTATTCTATCAAAAAATTATGGATTCCTTTGTCAAAACACTACATTTTACCATTTGAGAACCTTGGAAAATTCTCTTGTTTCATGTGAAAGGTCAACTTGTAAATTTTGGGAATAACAAAGAATTAGTGAAATCTCAAACATCTAGTATTACCTCTCTTTTTTGGTTCATTTATTGTTTAGCATTGATAATTCAGCAGTTCAGACTAGATTATCTTGATCTCATTATCTTAGTTTCATCACACTTTTATAATGACTCTATCTCATCTAAGATGAGATTCAAATCATATCTTATCATCGTCAATCTATGAGATCAATAGAAGTCAAAGTTTATTCTTAGTATTACCCTTGTTAAACAAGAGCTCAAACTCTCTTCCAGAGGTTGTCTCTTTTGTTTTTTTACGTCACTCATTTTAGTTAAATCTTAGAAAATACCATGTCATTTACACCTTATGGAAGACCTTATACTAGTTTTAGGATTGGATAATATTGAGAGGGGTGAATCAGTATTATAGCACTTAATTAAATTCTTCAACCACTTAAACATTAAACATAAACTTGCAGTAAAGAAAAGAACATAAGCAAATGAAATAGTACTCATAACACCATATTTTTTTTTTGAGGAAACCCTGGCCAAGGGAAAACCCCGGTGGGCATGGTACCCACAAGCATGTACTAAAGTATAATGTCCATGTTAGGAGACCTAGCCCTATTAGGAGCTGAATATTACATAGCACATTTCCTTGTTAAAGGAATTACAACCCTGTTAAAGGTTCACAACACCTTGTTAGGGGCCAACTGAGCTTACAACTCTTACAAAGTAATTCTGATTACAAAGTGTTCTCAGTCATGAACAAAACAAGCAACACTATTGCTTAGATAGTTCCTTTTTAGCTCTTCAATGATATGTGTCTTTCTTTTCTTTGCTATTGGCTCAACAACTCATCCAACTAACCATCTACAAACCCTTATCTTTATCAAAAATATCTTACATATATATCTCACAACTTTACAAATTTGGCTCCCAATATGAATATTACAAATATTACAAATTCGACCTTCAATACAAAATACATTTAATATAGTAAATATAAAATGCATAGTCAATGCTCTTGCATAATCAATGTGTAGGTTATCAATAACCAAAATTCAACTTTGATTGCCTGTCCCTATTAGGAGACCTAGCCCTTTTAGGAGCTGAATATTACATAGCACATTTCCTTGTTAAAGGAATTACAACCCTGTTAAAGGTTCACAACACCCTATTAGGGGCCAACTGAGCTTACATCTCTTACAAAGTAATTCTGATTACAAAGTGTTCTTAGTCATGAATAAAACAAGAAATACTAGTACTTAGATAGTTCCTTTATATCTCTTCAATGATCTCTATCATTCTCTGTTCTGCTATTTTCTCAAAAACACATCCAACTAACCATCTACAAACCCTTATCTTTATCAAAAAATAACTTACATATATATCTCACAACTTTACAAAGTTGGCTCCAAATATGAATACTACAAATATTACAAAGTCGGCCTTCAATAAAAAATACATTTAATATAGTAAATATCAAATGCATAGTCGACGCTCTTGCATAGTTAATGTGTAGGTTATCAATAACCAAATTTTAACTTTTGATTTCCTAGAGTCCAAGTCATACTCCCTCAATCTTCACTACTGTCCAACTGCTCTGTATCATTGTTCTACTGCAGTCTATCTATCTTCAATTATTTATAACTCATCATAGACATAACCAAAACCAAATTGATCTTAGGTGGAGGTCATACATACCCCATACTTTCTTTCTCTAAGCTCGCTATCCCTAATTCATCGATCTTGATCTTCGATATCCAAAATACTTTTTTACCTCTTCTTCTATACTTAGTCAATTTCTGAATCAACAAAAATTATCTTTATAGAAATCGATCTAAAACCTAGATGTGTTTCCATAAATGACAACCAAAAAGTAAATCACATTAACAAAATTGATCACTTTCCAACAATATCTCCCTTTGGCATCTATGGCAACACTTAACAAAAAAATGAACAAGTGTTCTAAACTGTCTTCTCTATATTCTCTGCTTCCTTTTCTTGTCTCTTCTCCCATATATATATTTTTCTTCTCTCTTCTCCCATATATTTTTTTTTCTTCTCTCTTCTCCCCCTTTGACAACAATGACAAAGGTGCATACAAAATAGTAAGATTTAGTGCTTTCTCACCAGTTTTAGAATGTCTTGAAAGGAATCTTCCAAGATCTTCACTTCTGCATTCCATGTTTTGAACAATATTTGGCTAATACGAATTAAGCCATTCAGTGAAAATGATGTGGTCTCATCTTCTATCAATTCTGTGGGCATAGATTTATTCAGTGAATCTTCCACTTTCTCTAAGTCTGAGAGATGAACCTCAAGTATGGATATCTTAGGAGTGATAAATCTCTTCAGTAGATTAAATCTTGTCAATCATCTCCCTTTCTCATTATCCAATACACTGAGTTTAGCCAAATTTCTTGTGACTTCCTTGTCTAGCTTTGTTGTAGATTGTGAAAATGTTTCACAACCATCCAGCATACTGTTCAGAGTTTCCCTCTCTTTGGCAATAATATCCTCCATGTTCTGAACATGCCTAATAGGATTCATGCAATAGCTAAAAAAATTTCTCCCATGTCCAATGCAGCTCTTTGCATTTTTCAAACAAGTTTTCACAATGCCTAAGTCCCATGTGATAGACTTGCAAAATTATGTTAACTTCTTCTCTGAATATTTGATCCCTGCCTTCTCCTCTGCAATCTTTATCAAATTATCATGGTTCCCATCAAATTCATCAAGTGTTATTCTTAGATTTTCAATATCATCTTTGTGCTGGAAAAAAATAGGTACTGGAAACAATTTGTTCACAGTATAAATTGTTCTTGTAATTAATTTAGCCTTTTTGTCTCCTTTCTGTTCTGATCTTTCCTTGGCTTTGTTCAATGCAGTAAATGCCAATTTGACTAACTCAACTTCATCCATACTATCAACATTCACATCACTGCTTGCCAAATAGATGATGATTTTACCTCTTTCTTTTCATCCTCTTGTTGTTCTGTCTTCTGTTCTCCTTCCTTTTTTCTTCTCTACTTCCTCTTTCTGTTCAGCTTCATCTTCTATAGTGGTGTCCACATTCCCTACAAAGGGGTCCTTTTCATCTTTTGAAGTGTCAAGAGTCACTGCCACACCAGAAACATAGAAATTTTGTGGTGGATCTACTTCGCTTTCCACAACATTTGTCTCTGTTGCTTTTGAGCTTTCTCCCATTCCTAATTATGTAGGCCAAGTGGTTTTAGGAGGTGAGGAATTGTCATAAGTAGTATTCATCAATATCTTCTCGAGTTCCTTATGAGTTTCCTTAGTGACTTCATCATACTTCCTTGCCATGATTTTCAACAATCTTACTTTGGCATTCAGCAAGGGTTTTAATTCCTTGTATATTTTATCCCTTTCTTGTACGGATATTGCAAGTAGCATGTTATCAATTTCCTAATTCCTGATTGTATCATCCTCAATCTGTGCTAAGTGTTTTCTTTTCTCCAATCTCCCATATAGGTCTATAGGTATACTTACTTCAATTTCTAAAAGAGTCTTTTTGAAAGTGAGTAAATGTTCAATCACAATGTCTTCAATCTTGAGTTTGTCTAAATATCCAAACCTGTCATAATATTTGTCAATTGTGGCCAGTTTACCTTATTCTATTGCTCTCTTCTTTATCATTTTCATGTCAGGCTTCCATAGGTGCCTCTCTTCTTTCTTCTCTTCTCTTACTATGCTCTTCTCTTTAGGCCATGTCTGCATGCTTGATCTAGTTACTCTAGGAGTGATGTTCTTTGTCTATTATGTCAGTTGTGATGGAGGAGGTGGACTATCTACCATAACTACCTTGGGAGTGGGAGGGGCTATAGTACTTCCACTTGCTAGTCCAAGAGATCTACCTATCATCTTCTTTTTCACTTCCTTCAGTTCATCTTCTGTCAACCCAGCCTTTACACCACATTCATGTACAAGGATTTCAATTTTTATTTTCCTCAAACCTCTAGTCTGTTCTTCTCTCACCTTTTCTGATTTCTCCTCATATGCTCCCCATATATCTTATGATGGAATATCTTTTGATGCAAGAATATTTTATACTTGCATGGTAAGTACCTTAGAACTTACTTCATAACCCATGGGATAACACCATTTCTTTCTAGGTGTGACTGCTTCAAAACACACACAATCAGTTTCAAACATGAAATAGATTGTATCCTTGTACTTTTCAACAATATCCTCATGTATCATGTACCTATTCTTCATCTATCTCTATAGTATTTTGATCACACCAAATAGTTCACCATCAGCCCAAGTAGTATTCTGTCTCTTGTAGCTCTGTGAGATTAAAATACCAGTAGGTATCCCAGATTTCCAACCACTAGGATGTAAGCTAGGAAATTTGTGCTCAATATGAATAAACATATGCATCAACAATGAACCAAATATGAAGGTCTTAGTTCTGTCCTTCTTCACTAGCTTCACATTTTCAAGAAATTATTGTGCCAGAACTTTGCATAGGTTATATTTCATGTTTTCCTTCACCATTCTCCATGCCATCATGATAACTCCTACAGATACTAAGTTAGGTTTGCTACTATAGTAGAATTTGTATCCAAGTATCATAGAAATCAATCTCACATCTTGCTGAAAGATTTCATTCACTGTCATTGCCGGTCTATCCCATTTAGAATGAGTTAGGGTTTCAACTTCTTTCTTTACATGTTTCTCTGCAATAGGGATGACTCTGGTGTTGTCCAGTCTAGTGATTCCATGAATTAGGTCACTATAGATCTTTATAGGTTGATCACCTATCCAAATGAACTGATCATGAACCCTGCTCAATAGTATTTTAAAACTATTTATCTTCATCGAATTCACATAAGTCCCAAATCTTCATTATGCTTAATTTATCAATGTGTTTGTATTCTTCTTTCATGATTCCATTACCAGTCATATACTCCATCTCAGTTGATATATCATCAATTCCCAGTCTATCATACTTATAATGTATGTAAGCCCTAATATATTATACGTGTAATATGCCATACGGGGTTTGATAAAATTCTCCTTCTGGATCCTCTTCACATGACTTAAATGGATGCTTCTTAAATTTGTACCTAGGTCGATCTACAACATAAAAAATAATAGGTGCATCCATGGCTAGATGATGTAAATACCTTTCTTCCGCTAAATTCTATGTTTTATGCTTCAATCGATCACACACAAAAAATGTAGATTAGTCTAAATCTTTCTTCTCTCTGATCTCCTTAGTTCTCTCTTCATCAAATGGTAAAGAGATAGGTCATCAAATGGTGCTTTATACAAGTTTAGTCATAATTTTCAGTTTTACTCAATACTGTCTAGTCGGCTGTTAGATCTTGCGAACAAAATATATGTGTTGGCTGATGTTGGGCTCTCAGATGTATGTTATATAATGTCGGCCAAGTTCGTACCCATGTTCACTCAAGCTCAATCCTTGAATTTTGGGTCAAGATATATTCTAATGTCTATATCCAATGCTCCCCCTAAGGCCATGATCGGCCAATTAGGTTGATTCTATTTTACTACCATTAGGTAAAGATCCATTAGCATCTACTGACTCTCCCTAAACTAATGTCTCATTTTTTTCTTTGATATTCCATATCTTACCACTATTTCTATCTTCTGCTTTCTTAAAGAAACTTTCAAAATCACTCTTTAAATCTACAATACTCTTACCGGTATCATTTGCATTCTTCTGTGAATTCATAGGAGGTGGTACTCTTCTGTTGTCTAAACTATTATACCTGCAAAACTTTTCTATATGTCATGGATTATTGAATTTATAACATATAGGAGGTCTTCTTTCCTGATTAACTTACGACTTATAGTACTTTGCAATGTGTCCAATTTTATTACATTCATAGCATGTAGGTTTCACTGTAGATTCTCTTCCATTGTCTTTTCTATATCCAGATTGATTAGGTTTTCTGCATTCTGCTTTCTTGTGCCCATATCCATTACAGTTAAAATAATAACCAGAAAAGGTTCTAAAAGGGGCATTACCTTTGCAATCTCTCTTCATGTGTCCAAATCTATTGCAACCAAAGCATCTACCATTGAAGGGTCTTATCTGCTCTCTATATTCTTCAATAGAATTTTTCTCAGCATTAATCTTTTCATTTTATTTCTCTTCTTGATTCTTTGAACATTTAGCTTCATTGAAGCCAATACCAATAATATCACCTTTAGGTTTCTGTTTGTCTCTCTGTTCATCAATCAAATCACTGCTGGTGTGAAGTTTCTCAATGTGTTTCTTTCCTTCAACAAGTTCACCTTTTATAATCTAATTGTATTTCTCCAGTTCTAGATACGTGTTCTTGTAGTTTTCATCCTCATTCTTCATTTGACCTAATTCATTATTTAAAGCTTCTTCAGCTTTCTTCTTAGCATCCTTCTATATCTTTATTTCTTTAGCCATAGTCTCATTTTCAAGTTTCGGGGTCTTATTCTCTTCTTTTAGTTGCCTCATCTTATTTGAATTATCTTCATCTGAATCCTCTTTTATCTAAACCATAAGATCTTGTCTTTGACTTCTGGAAAGATCAATTTGTTCTTTGAGCTTCTTTATAAATTTCTCAGTTCTTCACATGTTGAATTTCAACTCTCCATTTTCTGCTTTTGCTCTGTCAAGGTCTTCGAGTGCAGCATCAAAGTTTTCATGTAGACTGTCCAAATCCATTATGATCTCCCTCAATCTATTAGACTTTCTCTCCAAGGGCCATAAGATCTAATACCAATTGTTAGGATTGGATAATACTGAGAGTGGGGGTGAATCAGTATTATAGCACTTAATTAAATTCTTCAACCATTTAAACATTAACCATAAACTTGTAGTAAAGAAAAGAACATAAGAAAATGACACAGTACTCATAACACCATATTTTGTTTTTAAGGAAACCCCCAAGGGAAAACCCCGATGGGCATGGTACCCATAAACATGTACTAAAGTATAATGTCCATGTTAGGAGACCTAGCCCTGTTAGGAGCTGAATATTAAATAGCACATTTCCTTGTTAAAGGAATTACAACCTTGTTAAAGGTTCACAACACCTTGTTAGGGGTCAACTGAGCTTACAACTCTTACAAAGTAATTCTTATTACAAAGTGTTCTCAGTCATGAACAAAACAAGCAACACTAGTGCTTAGATAGTTCCTTTATAGCTCTTCAATGATCTATGTCTTTCTTTTCTTTTCTATTGTCTCAACAACTCATCCAACTAACCATCTACAACCCCTTATCTTTATCAAAAAATATCTTACATATATATCTCACAACTTTACAAAGTCAGCTCCCAATATGAATATTACAAATATTACAAAGTCAATCTTCAATACAAAATACATTTAATATAGTAAATATCAAATGCATAGTCAATGCTCTTGCATAATCAATGTGTAGGTTATCAATAACCAAAATTCAACTTTGATTTCCTGTAGTCCAAGTCATACTCCCTCAATCTTTTCTACTGTCCAACTGCTCTATATCATTGTTCTACTATAGTCTGTCTGTCTTCAATTATTTATAACTCACCAAAAACATAACCAAAACCAAATAGATCTTAGGTGGAGGTCATACATACCCCATACTGTCTTCCTCTAAGTTCTCTTTCCCTAATTCATCGATCTTGATCTTTGATATCCAAAATTCTTATATACCTTTGCTTCTATACTTAGTCAATTTATGAATAAGAAAAACTTATCTTTATAGGAATCGATCTGAAACCCAAATGTGTTTCCATAAATGACAACCAAAAAGTGAATCACATTAACAAAATTGATCGCTTGCCAACAATTCAAAGGATAGATACCAACAAGATAAATAATCTATTAACCTGTTTCCCCCATGGGAATAAGAACCAGAGATTAACCCATTCAAAATCAATGATTCCTTGGTATACACTCAAAATGTGCCTACACTTCTACATGGTTCCCAAAGGCAAACTATTTTTCAAGATATAACAAATGAAGAGCTAGGAGACATATAACCAGATCCTTATTCTACACAAGTGGTATATGTTGTGGTAGAAAGAAATCTTGAGAGTTTCCTATTAATGTTAATCAACAAAGGAGTCAAACTTACCGCTGAATTCACTATATCCACAATATGGCTTGAAAACCCACTGGTAGGATGAAATACAACTAAAATCTCTCAAATTAATCTCATGGTGTCTCAAACCTTATCTCTTCCATCATCAACATCTACAACATCAATAGAGACTGTGTCTACACAAACTAGCTCATCCACTCAAGCTAGTTCATATTCCACTCAAAAAATGATGGGTTCCCAAATGAGTTCATCCATGGTATCTTGTTCATCTCAATCATCTCACTCATTACCTCTCACATCAAGTGTTCAAGTTACTTCATCAGCACCTCAGACAAGATATAACCCATTCGTCACTACCCAAACATCCCAATCTATCCCTACTAGCTTTGGATCTAATTCTTCATAACAAATCAGATCATTCTCTATAGGTCCAACATTCACTCAATGTCCTCAAAGGGATATATCTTTATTCCAACAGAGGTCTCAACAACAACAGTCACAACAACCTTTGACCCATCATTTACCCTAGTATCAACAAAATAATACATTTGGGAATCAATACCAAATCCCAAGAAGGTTGTACATCCCAATGCAAGGGACTCAAATAAAAATTCTTATACCAACTACGTGATAAAGATCCAATGTTGGAAATGTTCCTCAATCCCAAATGGACATTCTATTATGATAAGTACAAAACCTGCAAACTCAAATGATGGATATTCAAAATCAGGGACAAGCTAAGTCCTATACTGGTAGGGACTTGTATTGATACCCCTTTGATCATTCCTTACACATGTCTCCATTTCCAACACATTTTTTAGTACCTAAATTTGACAAGTATATAAGCAACACCAATCATGTGGAACACATTAGGGAATTCTTTGCTAGAGTCATTGAAGTCACACATGATGAAACATACTTACTGTGACTATTTCCACAGAGTTTAGCCAGATTCGCAATAGAATGATTCTCTCACTTACCACATGTTATTCACCCTTGGGGTGAATTAGATAAAAAATTATCACTCACTTCCATCACAACATAGAATGTGAGGTCCACATCAAGGACCTTTGTGATGTCAAGAAAAAAGAAGTTGAATATTTTGTTAGGTTTTATAAAGATGGAGAAACACAACCAACAAAATCACGTATTATTTTCCTGAGAAAGCTGTAATAGTTGTGTTTGTTGCTAATATAATCCTAGACATGTCTTTTACTATAGAACTCCAACTCGATCCCAATTTCAAACAACTGATAGAACAAGGCATTTGATGCAAGAAAAAATTGGTCAAAAGAGGAATTCTCGCGGATCCTACTCAAACAAACATCACTAAAAATTCAAGAGATAAAGGTAAGTGGTGGATCAAAAATAAAAATGTCACCAATGATGATGTTATTGATGTCAAGATGGCCAATTATGCTCAACCAAATATTTCATTACAAGGGGAAGCCATGCCAAATCAAACACCTACAATGCGAACCCCACAAGCAAATACTCAAGTTCAAATGCCAACTGCTCAAGTGACAGTAGTATCCCAGAATCAACCCAATATGAAACATCAACAATGATTAGCTTTTTGGAAACATGAGTACAACCCACTAGGAGAATCAATCGAATCAACACTAAAAATGTTGATCCAAGCCAATACGATCACTTTACCAAAAATCAGGGAATTTAAACATGATGCTGTAAAACCTAAGTGGTGGAATGATAATGATTTTTGTGAGTATCATCGGGTCAAGGGTCATAAGAAATCAAATTTATATTGATTAAAAAATTCTATATAAGACTTAATTGAACAAGGTATAATCAATGTTAACAATACTCAATCCAAGGGTACCACAGATTATACAATCTTCAATGATCCTTTTCATAACCATAATAAATGTCCAAGCAAGTCAATTATACCTATTCTACCTCTGAAATTATGATAAATTGTATAAATCCTATAGAAAGACAAGTTGCTAGCATCACTATCAGAGATAATAATGCCAAATGTGCTTTTACAACTCATCATCCCAAAGTTGTTCCACAAGGAATGCCTTCTACTTTGACTACACCAGAAAATACCACACCAAATTATAATCCAAAAACCAATTTGGTGGATCAAATCAAGCGCACACCCTCCCAGATCTTGATTTTTGAACTATTATGCCTATCGCTTAAGCATAAGCAAGCTTTGGACTAGCACTTCAAAATACAGCTGTCCCACCAGACATATTTGCAAAAAAATGTCAAACCATGGTCAATTATATTGCTGCTAATAAAAATTTAAGGTTTACAAACCATGATGTACCACCACACAAAACTATGCACAATGATCCCCTACATTTTCTTGTTCAAGTGCATAAGTATAGGATCTGATGAGTCCTCATTGATGGTGGGGCTAGATTAAACATATGTACTCTCAATGTAATAAAAACCTTGGGTAACTCAAAATCCAGTATTGATATCACCAGAAGAATTAATATCAGAGCATATGATGAGGAAGAAAGGTCTTCTAAAGTATCCTTATTTTACCAGTCAAGATAGGCCCAGTGATAAAGAGCACCCGTTACAAATCCTAGACCTTGAACTAGGATATAACATGTTTCTTGGAAGACCATGGATACATGACATGCAAGATTTCCCTTCGACATATCATCAATGCATCAAGTTTTCCTACCAAGGAACATAGATCATCATAGAGGGAGATCCCAACCCCTTTCAATATTGTAACACTATAAGAGGTAGTGCAGACAATTAGGTACCATCAAATAAGGAATAAAATGTTTCCCCCACTTTTAATTCCATTCCAAAGGATATACCAAGAAAGGAAGACAACATATCAATCCAAGATAAAGGGTGTAGTGAATATCTCTATGAGGAATCATTCACCATCACCAACATACCTCCATTTCCTAGATCATATGGAAGGCCTAGACCAGTGGAAATAATTGAAACTCTAGAACTAGTAATATTCAGATGTCCACCTACTACATTTTCTAAATGGGGAGACATAAGTGAAGAAAACCCCTTTGATCTTGTCATGCCCCAAAATCTGGGCATAAAAACCTTTTAACCAAATGAACTTAAAACTTACATCTAACAGGATATATTAATTATAGGAAATGAAATCTATTTTAAACCTTTGCAAATTAAATTGATTTAAAGATCAATATAGAATGA
>MU228540.1:343343-386615 GCA_018584345.1 Thuja plicata
TCCTTCTCCTTCTCTCCAAAACTTACTCCTACAAATGAATCTATCTCTAAAAGTAGAGAGTGGGTGTGTACCCAAAACTCCCTCTAAGGCCTTCCTTATAAAGGCATTCTTCCTAAAATATCAGGAGACATAAATGCAAGGAAGACTCTAATCCATCTACTCTCCCACTTGCCTTCTTCATAAATGGACTTAAATGCTTGCAAGGAAAGAAGGGATGGCTTAACCAAAGTCTTCCAACTCTCCAAATTCGCCACTTCCCAAAATGGTGACTTTAGGGGAGTCATAAATGAGTTTGAAGACTCTTAATGGGATGAAAATGACCCCTAACCCCTAAGGTACCAAGTGGGATAGTTAGTTTTGACCCTAGTTACTCTCTGGGATCCCAAATGACCCTCTTAAACTCCACCCAAGGTTAGCTCTCGAAAATCCAACCCTCAAGACTCAATCTGATCTCCCTTGACTCAATCTAATCTGCATCACTCACACAAAGTATATAATAGAGTCCCTGATTATGTAATCAGGTGTTGTTTACAAGAAAAGGGTTCAACGGATCCATAAAGTATTCATGCTTTCCAATAGTCCAACTATAACAAAAATCTTAAACAAAAATCTGCATCACTCACATAAAGTATCTAATAGAGTCCCTGGTTATGTAATCAGGTGTTGTTTACAAGAAAAGGGTTCAACGAATCCATAAAGAATTCATGCTTCCCAATAGTCCAACTATAACAAAATCTGAATCGACAAGAGAACATATGAATGAGAAATAGTGTTAAGATTATGTCAGACAGGGGTAGGCCTCACAGATCTAGAGATCAATACTTGGTTATACCAAGATCTTCAAGAGACACAAATATTACAAATACCCTTGACACAATATGGACCTAGATATACTATGCTACAACAATATGGATATGATGGTAAAACTGGTCTGGGGGCAAGACAATAGGAATTGATCAAATTTTATTTATCACCAACTCAAAGAAACAAAAGAGGACTAGGATATGGTAAGGGAAGAATGAGTACAATTATCTGATATATTTTAGTAGACCGACAAAAAATTGCTAAATCAAACTGGGGACAAAATCAATGACATAACCCAATCAACAATATACTCTAGCAACTATTGCCACTAGAAATGGAAACCAAAAATTACTAAATAGACCTTAATCATGTGATCTGGGATGATGTAGAAAGTAAAATACTTGACAAGAATTCTAGAATGATTGATTCTCTTGAGTATGAGTGGTTATCCCTCCATGAATCTAAATCTCCTACTCCTAGAAATTCCCTCGCTCCACTACTACCATAAACCTCAAAGACATGTTTGAGAAAATGAACCTAGGAGATCAACCCTATATTGATAAACATGTTGATGTCCATTTCTTAGATGGTGTGTGTTAGAAACACTGAGAGGGGGGGGGGGTGAATCAGTGTTTGTCTATTTATTATATTTCAGCAAATTAAACATAAATCAAACATACATCTATTGAAGCTCAATACAAGAACGCATAACACATGATATGATTACGAGGAAACCTTGATTAGAGGAAAACTCCAGTGGGAATTAGTACCCACAAATATTGCACTAGTATAATGAACCTGTTAAATTTTCTTTGCCATGTCAGGAGCAGTCTTTACAATCCAAGTACAATGACCCTGTTAGGAGTCTTAGACCCTGTTAGGAGTCTATTAAAAAACCCTGTTAAAGGTATATGGCTCACTACCTAGGCTCATTTCTCAATAAGATGAAGGCTACAACCTTTTGACAGTTGATATACACTATATCAAAAGTGAACTGTTGTGATGACACTGCTGTCTGATCAGTTCTGTATATGCACTAATGCTTACTCTCTTAAAAAGCTTTATCTCATACTAACTTCATCATACTGCTCTTCTATATCTTTCTTATACATATTAATTGACACTTTGAACATAACTTTACATTACATACTTATATGTTCATACCCGAATAGACGTGACCCAAAACAAGAATTATGGTCGGCCCTAAAACACAATACACAATGCTTTCGAGAAAGTCAGCTTAAGCATGTTTAAAAAAATACTAAAGATATTATTACAAATATATAATCAAAGGTGCTTAGCTGTTACACAACAAAATAATTCACGCTGATCAAAACACTAGTCGGCTTTCATGCTGTCTTCTGGACTGCTGGTGTACTGATCTTTCTCTAAATTCTCCATACTATCATGCCATACCATGCATTTCTGGACTTAGTATGTAGACATCACATAGAACATATATGTAAATGTGCATACTTTGATTCAATCTCTCGCACATCCACTGATGCGTTGATCGTTGTATATCTCTGTCTATCCTATTTTCCATACTTAGTCATTTTATCTTCTAAGTTATCTTAGATAGAAAATTAGTATTAATTTTTTTCCATGATGACAACACAAAATAAGTCATGCATCCTTAGGAAGTCAACTTTCCAACAATCTCCCCCTTTGTCATTAATGGCAACAAAGGAATGTGGCCAAGTTACTCAAAATGACTTAACACAAAAAATAGTTGTATATCATTGCATCTCTTAACATATTTAACATATATATATATTTCTCCCCATATATACATATTCTATATATACATTACTCCCCCTTTGATATTAATGGAAAAGGTGTACAAAATTGTAAGTCTCTAGATTCTTACTCCATGTAAACATCTGGGTACACAATCTGAAGAGATTGGATTTCTTTCTGCTAGAATACCTTCATTGCATCAACTGTCTGAAGATGCATGCATAAGGAATATGTCAGCTTCTCCATCTTCATCAGATCCATGCAGGGACCTTGATCATATGTCACAATGGTGGCATCAATCTATTTTATGTTTTCATTCAGAACTGCTAGAGAGGGCACAAGTGCATTTCTCAATTGAGTCTGTCTGACTCTTATCTTACTGATCTCCAACTTAGCCTTTTCAATTTTGTCCAACTGACCTTGATATAAATTGTTACATATGTTCATGTCTTGCAAGGATGTCTCAACTGATTTTCTGATAGTGTCCACCATGACCTCTGCCTCTTCTATCTTTTTGATATGTTCAGAGGTGAACTTCACTTTGTCCATGCAGTTTGCTATAACTTTCTTACGTTTGGCTGCCAACTCTTTCAATATAGATTGCCCAATCCTTAAAGATTTTAAGTCTAAGGTAAAATTCTTTACCAATTCATGCAATCTCTCCTTTTTATATTCATCTTTTGCAATTCTAGAAGCATAGTCTACTAGATCTGTAAAGTGTGCTTTGAAGCTTTTTAGAATGCTGTCAACATCTTCAACTGATTGAATCTTGGCTACTTTCTTGTCTGTAGGTACTAAATCATTCAGAATTTTAAATAACTCCAAGAAAATAGGGTTCCTCATAACCTATTTTTATTTTTCCTTTTCCATAGCTAGCACGCTGATCTTTATTAAGTCTTCTTCTCCCCACGCATCTAGATTTGCTGAATCAGGAGTTAGCCTTGACAACAATGAAGTAGATGGTAAAGTGGGTGGATTAAATATAGTGTTTTGACTAGTATCCATGCATTCACTTTTTACTGGTATCTCCTTGACTAGTGTCTCATTGTCTTGAGTATCTTTCTCTTGATTCAAGTCTATTGGATCATTGGAGGGACCTTCATCTTATTGTACAGATGTATCATCAGTGCACATCTCTTTAGTTCTTACAAATTCTTTATCAACTTTGTCCATGTCTTTTTCAGATGTTGTCATGGATATCTTGATATTGTCAACCACTATAGTATCTTCTGAGTCTTTTTCTATATGATAATTTATCGTTACTAAGGGCACTGAAACCTATGGACCTGTCATAGGTGCTCTCTGAATCACTAGTTCTATAACCTATTTGGGAGGAGCTGGAGTTACCTTAGTTGTTGGCACCATTGATGGATACATGTGTCTATCCATAAACACTTGTGCAAATGCCTTTTTAGTTTCTTTACCTATCTGCTCATACTCTTTTTTCATAATCTGAAGAGTTCTTGTCTTAGTTTTGAGATGAGGCTTTACCAGATCTAATATAATTTCCTTCTCATAATGTGAGCATACAAGGAGAAGATTATCCAATGTTTCTTCTCTTATCCTCATGTCTTCCTCAATTGCATGTCTCTTCATGATCTCTAGTATGTTCCACAACTTATTAGGTATCACTATCTTAAGTTCAAGAATTGACTTCTTAAACTTAATCATATGAGAGATGATCATAGAGTGTATCTCAGTTTTATATATCTCTTGATACTTCTCATAGACCTTAGCAAGTGTGTCTAGTCTCCCTTCATTAACAATATTTTTCTTCAAGACATTTAGACTAGGTTTGAATCCTACCTCAAGAGGAGCTTGAGTGTTCCTTGTTGTGCTCCGTGTGTTCCTTGAGGATGGGTGATTTGTGGGCACTTCCTTCCTTCCTCTAGAATTCTTGCTTGGTATAGAAGGTGGAGATGAGTCTAGGTTAATGGTGGTAAAGGGCACAAAGGTGCACTCTACTTTCTTCTTCTTCTAGATGTCATCAGTATTCTCAAGTTCTTTGGCTATCTTGGCTTCTCTAGCTTTGTCAAGATCTTCTTGAGTGACTCCATGAACTCTTAGAATGCTAGATGTAATCTTAGATGCTTTTCTTTTGTTATCAACACTATATAATACATAATCAGCTGCATTAAGCTTCTCTCTGTAAGTGCCCCATCTTGGCTCATTGGTATCTTTGGGTGCCGACAAAAGGACCTATGGATATCCTTCCAATACATGTTTCTCCATTTCATACCCAAGTGGATGAATCAATTTATTTATGGGCTCAATTGCCTCCATGCAAGTGCAGTCAGTTTCTATCGTGAAGCATATGGTTTCCTTATACTTTTCAATAATCTTCTCAGGTATCTTGAACCTCTTCTACATCTTCATCCTAAAAGATTTGATGTCCATGTCCATAGCATCCTTTGCACTACTCTCTAATGTGGCTTTTAGTGAAATTTGATACATTGTAGGTTTGCTTCTGTCTAGGTACAGATTTGCAACCTTACCAACAATATGGAAGTATAGATAGATAATCAGAGACCCAAACCTGAATGTTTTATTCTTGTCATGCTTGATAACTTGAATGTTGTCTATCAATTGACCATGAAATATCTCACATAGATTGAACTAAGTGTTATCCTTCACCATCCTTATAACTGCTAGAACTATGGCTGCTGACACACTATTTAATCTGCTTGCATGCTGGAACTTATAACCAAGGATCATAGTTAGAAGCTTTATGTCATCTTCCTTGATAGGATCAACTATCATACCACGCCTGTCACTTCTAGATAGGCATGCTTGCTCAACCTATTTCTTTACATCCTTGCCAGTAGGTAGAATTGGTCCAGTTTTAGGAAGTCCAGTTAATGCATGGATTAGGTCTACAGTAATATGGATGGGAACTTCACCAATCCAAAAAGGATCATCATGAATCCTGCTCAACAAGATTTTAACCCATTCTAGTTTGTAGAATTTGTGTGCATTTGAATACTGAAAGATAGGGTTGTCTGTGAGGTGCACGTATTCATCCTTGAATGAATATTCAGGTTTCATTATTGAAGCCATGAGAGTGGCTATACTATTATCTCCAATTGTTTCCTTTTTATAATAAATGTACATGCGGATGTCTTCTACGTGAATGACACCTAACGGAGTTTTGGAGAAAGCTCCTTCGACATCATCCAGTATGGATTTAAATGGATTCCTCTAAAATACAAATTTCTTCCTCTCTACAATGTCAAATACATCTGGAGTCACCATACTTACTTAATGATTGATTAAATAGTGTTTCACAAAAATTTGAAATGGTACGACTGCTAGGGTTCCGTTCCAACTTCTCAACCATGCTTCTTAACCACCAAATCTGTTATGCTTCCATGCTTTGATGCTCAATGCTCCTGTGCTCTCCAAATTCTATGATCTCAAATGCAAATGTGAAGAATATTGAACACTTACATCTTTTTATAAAACTTGCTACATTTAATGTTTGCAACCGTATGCATTTTTAACAGATAATTTCAGACTTTGTTCTAAATGCATTATAGACAATGCATGCATGCATACTTCATCCAACTATGATCGTAAACATAATTTCATAGGCACATACTTAGAGGTGATTATACCAACTATGCAAGGGTTCAGAGCTAGAATAGCTCCCCCTAAAACCAATAAGGTCTATTCAACCAAAAATAGAGGATGCATCCACTGTGGATGCATCAACTACTTTGTCAACATCATTGTCCTTCTTTACTTCAACCCAAATTTTTCTTGAATCTTCTTTTTCTTGAACAAACTTGACTTCTCCTTCTTCTTCAAATAGTGATTTCTTAGGATCCTCTTATTTTTGAGTTCTGGATCTATAGAACCTTGAGATGTGTCTATCCTTTCCACATGTGTGAAAAATGATAGGAGGTTTGATGTTTTTGTTCATCATGCTACATTGCTTTGCTATGTGTCCATTGTAATTACATATTTGACATGTAATTTTATACAAATTTCATTGAGGCTAATTTCTCTGATTGTTTTGATTCATTCTTCTCTGATTCTGGTGTGACTAATTTCTTTGATCTGTTCTGCAATGTATATCCTTGTGACCAAACTTATTACAGGAGTAACAATAACCATTGAAAGGTCTTACCTCTTTACAATATCTTTCCAAATGACCATGTTTATTACATGCATAACAATTTCTGTTAACTTGCTTGATTTCTCCTTTAGGTGGATTTGTTTTAATCTCTGCAACATTCTCAACTTTCTTTGCTTCTGAAGATGCTTCATGTGCTTTCTTTATTTCTTGTAATGAATTGATTTCAAGTTGTGCTACACTGTATCCAAGACCAGTAGTGTCGCCTTTTTGTTTTTGTGCATTGAGCTGAGATTGAAGTGAATCAGAACTTGTGTGGAGTTTATCAATCTTATCCTTTGCTTCTTTTAATTCAGATTCCATCTTCTTTTTTATGTTCTCCAATTCCAAGACTTTCATGTTTGCTTGCAAAATTTCATCTTCTAAATGTTTGCTTTCTTTGATCTTTTCTTCAATGGCAATTTGACTGTCAGTTAGCTGTTCATCCAGATTTTCAATTTTATCTTTCAGAGACATGTTCTCTTCATTCAGCTTTTTGACCATTTTCCCTAAATCACTTGTAGAACAATCTGTTAAATCTTTTCTCAATTTCTTGATAAGCATTTGTGAGCCATCAACTTTCAGTCTAAGTTCTTCATTTTCTTTTTCAGATCTATCAAGATCTTCAAGAGCTGCTTCAAGATTATTTTTCAAATGTTTTCTTCTGCTAAGTCCATGATCTCCTCAAGTGGTTAAACATTCTTTTAGAGGACCAGAGCTCTGATACCAATTGTTAGAAACACTGAGGGGGGGGGTGAATCAATTTTTGTATATTTATTATATTTCAACAACTTAAACATAAATCAAACATACATCTATTGAAGCTCAATACAAGAACACATAACACATGATAATGATTATGGGGAAACCTTGATCAGAGGAAAACCCTAGTGGGAATTATTACCCACAAATATTACACTAGTATAATGAACCTGTTAAAGTTCCTTTGCCTTGTCAGGAGTAGTCTTTACAATCCAAGTACAATGACCCTTTTAGGAGTCTTAAACCCTGTTAGGAGTCTATTAAAAAACCTGATTAAAGGTATATGGCTCACTACCTAGGCTCACTTCCCAATAAGATGAAGGCTACAACCTTCTGATAGTTGATATACACAATATCAAAAGTGAACTGATGTGATGACACTGTTGTCTGATCAGTTCCGTGTATGTGCTGATGCTCTTACTCTCTTAAAGAACTTTATCTCATACTAAATTCATCATACTACTCTTCTATATCTTTCTTATACATATCAATTGACACTTGTAACATAACTTTACATTACATACTTATATGTTCATACCCGAATAGACGCAGCCCAAAACAAGACTTATGGTTGGCCCTAAAACATAATACACAACACTAGAAAGTTGGCTTAAGTGTGTTTACAACAATACTACAGATATTATTATAAAAATATAACCAAAGGTACTAGGTCATTACACAACAAAATAATTCACGTTGATCAAAACATTAGTTAGCTTTCATGCTCTCTCTTCTGGACTGCTGGTGTACTGATCTGTCTGTAACTTCTCCATACTATCATGCCGTACCATGGGTGTCTTGACTTAGTATGTAGACATCACATAGAACATATATCTAAATGTGCATACTCTGATTTGATCTCTCACACGTCCACTGATCTCTGTATATCTCTGTTTGTCCTATTTTCCATACTTAGTCATTTTATCTTCTAAGTTATCTTAGATAGAAAATTAGTATGAATTTTTTTCCATGATGACAACACAAAATAAGTCATGCATCCTTAGGAAGTCAACTTTCCAACAGTGTGTCTATTTCCCATTCCATATTTTTTAGAACTATCACTGCAGTTCTATTCGCCCAAACTGAGTCTACCTCCTACACTAACCTATGTTTAATCTACCTTGAATTAATATATTGGAAGTAACAAGGATATCTTGACATAGACATTTTTAAAAATTATGAATCCATTTTAGACTTGATGTGGCTTCACAAAGGAATACTATCAGGAGATCACAAGGCAGGATTGTCGTTTGAATTAGATAGATGAACATACTTTGGGGAGGAGGCTCCTCTTTCTAGTCGCAAAAATAAAAATAAAAACAAAATACAAGAGTCATTAAGTAAAAATTGAAAGGTGCTTTCTAACCATGAAAAATTAAAGATAAAGGATGTATCTTCTGGTGAAAACCTCTCTAAAGTGCCAGTGGATGGAAAGTTGGATCTCCTCCCCTTAAAATAAGAATAATCAACTTTGATAGCATAGAAAATAGAGGTAGTGAATCTAGGGGATGAAAACAACCCTAAGAAAATATATCTAGCTAAATCCCTTTTACCTGAGGAAAGAGAATTGTTTATTTTTATTTTTTTAAAGAATGACAGATCAACTTCACTCGAAATTATGCTAACATGCCAGGTTTGGATCTAGAGCTTGTACTAAATCACCTACCACTTTTTCCAAATGCAAAGCCAATAAAATAGAGGTTAAGAAAGATGCATCCACACATTGCTCTACTTGTCAAAGCTAAACTAAAGAAAATTTTAGATGCAGGTTTCATTAGACCCATTGCAAATGTGGATTGGATATCAAATCTGGTACCAATTACAAAACATTGTGGTCATATTCAAATATGCACAGACTTTAGTGAATTGAACAAAGAATGTCCAAAAGATGATTTCACATTACCAAACATCAATATCATCATATATTTAATAATTGGACATAAAATGATGTCACTTATGGACAGAGTCTCAGGTTATAACCAAATAAAAATTGCACCTGAAGATCAACATAAGACAACATTTACTTGTGCATGGGGTACTTATTTCTAGAATGTGATGCCATTTAGTCTCAAGAATGCAGGTGTCACCTATCAATGTTCCATGACAACAATATTTCATGAAATGATTTATAAAACAATGGAGAATTATTTCTGTAACATACTAGCTAAGTCAACACATAGGGAAACTCATCTACAATTTTTGGGTCATATATTCGATAGAATGCAAGAATACAAGGTATGACTGAACCCAAAGAAATGCACATTCAGAGTTATCATTGGAAAAATCCTTGGTTTCATTGTATCACACAGAGGAATTGAAGTAGATCTAGAAAAGGTTAAGGCCATCCTTGATATGCCACCACCTACAAATATGAGACAACTAAAGAGTCTATAAGGAATATTACAATCTATCAAAAGATTCATCACCTAATTGGCAGATAAGTGTCATTCGTTCCAACACTTAATACATAAAGATATAATCCTTCTATGGATAGAAAAATTGAAAAAATATTTTCAAACTTTCAAATATTATCTACTGAAATGCCCTATATTCACCAATTCCAGGAAAACTACTTCTATTATATATATCAGCAACAGAATTAACACTAGCTGTTCTTTTGGCTAAAATGATCAGGGAAAGGAAACGACAATCTACTACATCAGTAGAATGTTGGTGGGCTATGAGCTCAATTATTCAAAAATAGAAATGGCATGTCTTACAGTGGTCTTTTCTTCTAAAATTTAAGACATTATATGTAAATTCATCAAATGAATCTCATTGCACACATAGATCCATTAAAATACTTGTTGAGTAAAGAAGCATTAATTGGATGACTCGCTAAGTGGGTCATGATCTTAAGTGAGTTTGATATTAAATGTTGGAAATGAGTTGAGTAACTAAGAGGGGAGGGGTGAATGAGTTACCACAAAAACAAATCCAAGCCCCTTTGATGTCTTAAACAAATTAGTCACCGTTGCTCGGTTAAAATAGATATTTCACTGTCACTCGGTTAAAATAGAAAATCTTAAGATATTAACTATGATTATCTTTAGTAGTTAATTGCAGAAACATAAACCATATAGAAAATTAAATGTACATAGATAACACCAAGAATTAACATGGAAACCCAATATTAGAAAAACCACCAATAGCAACTAGTCACTATTTTTCACTCTTCTAAAGTGAGCCCTGTTAGGACCCAACCCTGTTAAAGGTTACAATAACACACTGTTAGGTGTGACCTAGTTAGAGGATTTAATCACCCTGTAAGGAGTGGCCTTGTGAGAGGTCTTAAAACACTTCAATTTAGAAATGTCACCTTGTGAGAGGATTACAAAAGACTGTTAAGTATACTTTGTTAAGAGATTTTATCACTGCTACAATTGTTAGAGAGTAACAATGGATTGACCTATTTTGATAAGAAATTGTCTTTGCTAATACATATCTTTATTCTAGATTAAATACTTAATCCTCACCGATCATATATTCTATTGCAGTCCTCTATATTCTATCCTCAATCAGAATCCCATCTGATTTTTCCTTCACTCTTCATATCACACTTCACATGAAATTCCACATCACCATTACTATCTCACACAATTTAATCCAAACATGACCTTACATATATATGTTAAGCCTTGTCAAGTCAGCCTTGATATCCTTCCAAATAAATAATAAAACTCATGTTTGTCAACTGCATATAACTAATTATCCATAAAATATAATCCATTGTTAGTCGGCTAACACTAACTATTTTTTTTGGCCAATACTAAAATCCTTCAATGCCTGACCAACACTATAATGCCCGAGTGAACTCGGTTAGAACTAAATAACACTTTGGTCATCTTTAATGCCTGAGAGAGTTCAGAAGATTAGGCATTTGTGTAAACATCACTATACTTGTGTAAACATCAATGAAAATACACAATTGAATAATTTTCATCAACAATCTCCCTCTTTAGCATTGATGGCAACACAACATGTCATAATACAAATAATTATAGAGTACTAGACATAAGAATGAAATATTATTAATATTTTTAGCTTCATTCTGATTCTCTTCCAATTTTATTAATGTCATTAGCTTCATTTTGATTCTCATCCAAAACTCTTTCAATCAATAAAGTTCTCCCTCTGTCATCAATGTCTCCATTAGTAATCTCTCCCTCTTTCATTGATTAATATGACATATAGTAATCTCTTCCTCCATCATAAATTATTATGGCATATAGTAATCTCTCCCTCTTTAACAACCAATGCCAAAGAAACCAACTGACATATCCAATGAAATTGTAATGTACCTGTCTATACTGATTCATATGCAATAAGCTCTAAATATATGCATCAACATGTTAAGTTTGTTCTGTAGCTCAGTTGATGCATCACTAAACTATGTTTTAGTGAGCCTTTGTTAGGATAATTACCCGTATCTTTCCTCTAAGATATAAAAATTCATCCTTATGTAGAGGTTTTGTGAATATGTCTACAATTTGTTCTTAGGTATTCACATATTTCAATCTTACTTCTTTGTTCTGAACCAATTCCCTCAAAAAATGATACTTTATTGCAAAATGTTTATTCTTGGTATGCATCACAGGGCTCTTTGAAATGCTAATAGCAATGGTGTTATAACAATAGATAATTATTGGTTCTGTGATTTCTACCTTAATACCTAACAACAATTGTTTGAACCATATGATGTTGTTATGCCCTGCATACTCGTCCCTACATTTTGTGTGCAAAATGTTGGGTCCCCTCTTTTCACTTTTTGCCATTTCCTTGTTTTCTTTCTTTGTTTTTCTTTTCTCTCTTCTATAGGTTTTCCCTCCCATGAGGTTTGTCTTCTTTTTTCTTGTCTTTTGTGTCTCTGGAACCTGGTCCCGGATTGTGTTGTTCTTTCCAGAGATGGATTTTAGACTCTGGGATTCTCCGCCACGATGTATTCTCCTCGCAAGAAGATATGGTTGTATGGAATCCCTGGGCCTGGAGATCAGAGGTTTTCCTATTCTAGAGTTTATGGGGAAGAGGTAACTTGCATTTACCTTGGGTATAAATAGAAATTACAAGCCACTTTTATAGTTACCGTGATTAAAACACTTGTGCACTCAGAGTGATTCTTAGGCGACTAAACTACGATTAAGCTGTGATTACTTTGTGCTTAGTGGGTTGTTGCCAGTTGATTTGAGGTACCTTTTCATGGTCGTTTGAAGGTAGAACTTGTTATGGGAGTGCTCCTAGTGTGCTCTTTCCCTGCTCTTCTTTGGATTTCAGGTAGGTTCTCTGGTTTCTTGTTGTTTCTGTGTTTTTCTTGTTGTTTCCTTTTGTTCTTTGGTCTTTGTTTGTTCTGCGGGTTTTCCTTTTCATGTTTTATTTTTAGTTCACCTCCCATTGGTGGGTTGTCTCAGCCAGAGGATTGTCTGCCCTATGTGTAGTTGTAGATTAATGTTAATAATGTACACTGTCTTAGATTAGTTCATGCATATATGCATTTAGTTGTATAAATTTGTAAAAAATTGTAAATGTTGTATATCTTGTTTTATATGTGTTTTGACCCTCGACCCTCTATATTTTTATGTATGTATATATCCTATATATCCTTCCAGGCTCACAAGTTCCTCATGATCTATGATGCATTTTCACCGATGAGAATGAGCTTGTCGAGACAAAGTCACCACGGTTCAAACTCGGCACCTCGCTAGTTCGAGCCATGGTAGCTTTCTCTCTCCTCTATCTCATCACCTTAATGGAAGGATCAATTTCCCATGAGTGGGCATTCAAACCATCTCCCATCTAGCATTTATTTTACCCTATGTCAGCCCACTAAACTCCATTAATGCCTTTATATCTCCTGCCATCTAACCATGTGCCAACCCATGTCAGTCGAATATAGTTTCTTACTGGTCACATCGACATGGCAATGACTAGATTATTTGGGCTTCAGGTCTCAAGCAATTCCTTGTCCCATGTTTCCCCTTTTCATTTGCTTTGATTCCCCCAGAGTCTTATTCATGTTGATTACAAGTATTCTAGGAATTTTTGATGTATGCTAACACTTATTGAACAAATACAGGGTGGTGATGATTTCCCCGAAGTTCTAATATTATTTCATATATGTATCATGTTCTAACGGTTCTTTGGTCTTGCAGGTTACAGACAAGTTGATCAAAGATGTCTAAAGTGATCACCCCTCCTTCCAGCCCAGAGCTGCCTACCACATTCACTCGAGTAGCCACTAAAACCAAGGCCAAGAGGTTGTTGGCAAAGTTTCCCTTGACCTCCAAATATCCCAAAGATGGTTCCATTGTGGGATCAAAGATAGATTCCAAAGTCCAAGAAATAACAGACACAGGGCCCAGACCTTGAGCAGAAATGCAAGGCTTGATTCAAGCCATTTACAAACTGAAGGCCATGGGAGACAATCTGGCCACTCAGATCGCCGCCTCTGATATCATCAAAGTGACAAACTTTCCTTGTTCAGTGCAATCACCAAAGTTAATACTCCAATTGGAAAAATTGTACAACACACCAACTTGGACCATCCTACTTTTGAATCCCTGACCATTGCAGTACCTAATAACCATTGTCACCTTGGATGTAGAAAATTGTCTCAGGGCTAGGGATCCCACAATTCAATGGATCCATTATCTAAAATAGGCTCCAAACATTGTAGGAGTTCAAGGGTGCTGAGCTTATTTCCTGGCAACATATCAATAGCCACTAGATAAAAATCCCAAAGAGGGATTACAGGAGGATGAAGTTGGAAATTTCCCATGGGGAATTCAAAGAGCCCATTAAGGTGGGCATTGTATTTTTATGTAGGATCTTTGGGTTGTCCCATGCCCAAGATTTCTCGACATGGATATATTACTTTCTATACTACATCAACTCTCACAGTTAGAATTTCAACTGGGTGGCCCTAATATCCAATCACATAGACAAGAAGCATCAAAGAGCATTGCTCAAAACTCCAAGTTTTATATGACATCATACGTGCTATTGGCACTAGCATACCAAAGATTGGCTTTTCCAGGATTGGGAATAGTTTAAGAGCTTGGAAATGGGCTGGGCCAAATGACACCATGGGACCATTATCCCCAAGTGAAATGGGAACTCAGTTTCTCAAATTTATGCCTGGTAAACGATGCTTTCATTTACCACAACATTCTAACACTTACTTGAGATTCTAGGTACCGACTATCACAAGTGGTGATGAATCTAGTCAGCACCTATGGCCACTATTTTCTTCAATTCCAACACCACACCTACATTCAGGTGACCAGCTTCAACGGGAAGCCCCATCTTCTTTCCTGTTATTGTAGGGATAGAATTATTCTTTTAGAGTTCTGTTGGCAGATGATGGATCTTCACACCTTCTTTACATTGAAGAAGGTCATCAACATACCATTCCCATTCTCATGCGGGAATTATACATGTAGCCTCGCCATATCCAGGGAGGTGGATAGTGAATTGAAGAACCTGGGGCTGGTGGAATTCCACCATGCCTGGAAGAACTATGATCCTCTTGGAAAAATTGCCACAACACTTTCCCGGGCGTCCCCACCGCATGAAGTAGATATTAAAGACTTTCGGGTTGACTACCAAGATAGTTTTCATCTCTAGGCCTGACAACATTCATGAATGAGCAAAGGGCTCATGAAAGCACTTGACCTTTGGACCTTACCGAAAGGCTTTAAGGATGATGGGTTGCTAGAAAATATAGCATATAAAGAACAAGGGTTGGACAAATTAGATCTCCCTTCGGTGGATTTGGCCACCCCTGAGGACCTAACAATTGAAGGGGTATGTCTCCCCATTATAGAGGAAAGTCACCAATATTTTTCCTGGGTGTGTCCTAAGAGCACCCAAAAGAAGCCAATGATCAAACGGGCCACTCTCTCTTCAGCCAGCACTAGACCTTCTTCATCTTCCATGGCTACTAAACCAAGCACAAGTAAGGGGAAAGAGAAAGAGGTTGTCCAGGTTCCCAAACTGCCTCCACAAGTCCCCACCCTTCTGATGGCTCAGCTACATCAACAAATAGAGTCAGCAAAAATGGCCAACCAGCAAATAAGTATGCAGGTATCCTCCAGCCTCCTTGTAGCTCCAATGGAAACTGCTCACCCAAAGGAATTCTCATCCTTGGCAGTAATGATGAGCAGATAGGCTTGCACTGAGGTGAAGTCTACTAAAATTCTGGACATCGGGGCTCCGCTGGTAAGAAAGAAGAAGAAGAAGGTAACCCCTATGCCAAGTGCAACCGCCACTCCCGGTATGCCGAAGATGCCCCTGATGGATGTCAATTTGGACTCTCTTAAACTAGAGGATATTTTAGACTCCTCACCCTTGCAGGATGATTTTGATGACACTTTCTCGGTGGAGGAGCTCATGGAACTCCAACAAGGTATAGTTCATGTGGTGGATGAGATTGCAGCTCAGGATAAAGAGGAGGCCCTCATAGAAAAGGAAATCCGGGGAGAAAAGGATACACCAGAGAAAGAGGCTCAAGAGGAATTACAAATGAGGCCTGAGCTAGAGAAGATACCGGTCCAGGAGACTGAAGACACACCAAGGAACCACATAGATGAGCAACCAATGGTTGGGGAACCTGGACCCATAGGATCAACCGTACCCTTGATCATCATGCTGCAAATGACTTTGGTTACTCTGGGTGATCAATTACCCTAGAGCACATTTGGTGAGGTAGTAATGGTGGCTTCCTTATTATATTTAGGCCAAAAAACTCACCCACCTCCAGAGGATGTTCCAGTGGAGGAGAATGTTCCAATAGATGAGGCCGATGAGGCCCAAGAGCAGCAACAGATTGATCAAGAAATCTTGGAAAATGAAAATATAGAATCAACTAATGCCAGGAGGGATGAGGAGATCACTAAAAATATAGATGGTATTAAGACCAAAGAAAAGGTTCTGGATAGTACAACAGAAGATGCCAATTTGGCAGAAAACATTGAAGGTTTTGAGGAATAGGGAAAAGAAAAAGAACAAGAACAAGAGGAACTAAAATAGGAGGGGGAGAAAGAGCCTGAAGGAAATGTACACTCCAGGAACATGCCACTAGATTCTAAAAGGAATCCCAATGAATAGGTCTTAATGGTGAAGCCACCCCTGCTACCCCAATGACTGGCTGAATCAAAGAAAAGAAAGACCCCAGCGGTAACATCAGACACTACACTCTCATTGGCCGAGATGATGGCCAGGAATGCAGAGGCTAAAAAGCCCAAGAAAGCATGGACCATCCATACTCTCCAGACTGGTCCAACAGGTAGCATAGTTGCAACCATCACAACACCGCCACCAGATGCAGAGGCAGCATCTATAAGGCCTAAAGATTACAACATAATTGAAGTAGCACTAGGGAGAAGAGACAAAAAGGGTGAGATGGATCTACTGAAAGAAGCCACCAAGGTGATAGAGGCTAGATACATCAAGCATGGCCAAAAGATGGAGGAGGAAAGAGAGACAAATGCTAATCTCTTCATGCTTCTAGTAGAACTTATGCAGCCTCTGTCTGAGGTCCACCTGGAAACCCCATCCTCCAGATTGCCGTTTGCGCAGGGTGATGTGGATTTTGTACAAATCATGAAAAAGAAAGCACAAGCTGTAGATGGTTGGGCCACTGAGAAAGTGACCGCCATGAGACAATTTCTAGCGGCTTCCCCCTTAGACCTTTATCAAGTTGAGTCTCTTCTTAGCTAGGTAAAGGGCTCCGCTCTTGTATGGGAGCAAGATTTAGCGAAGTATGAAAAATGGAAGGTCAGGCTAGAAGAAATCCATAATATAGGAGAAGAAGACACCACAAAGGTGGGGATTTTGAGAGATGAATCATATGATTCCCTCCAGGCCCAGTAGTCTAGACTTGTCCTCAGGGGTGAGGTATGCAAGGAAATAGTTAAGGCCTTGAAAGAAAAAGTGACAACGGCCTAATACCCCTTGGGTTTATTTCAATCATTCATGGCTGGAGTATCGCTAGTCAATCCCTTCACCACCAGAATGTGTACCATGGAGGACTATATCCTTAGCAAGTTTGATGAGTGGATGAAGTCCCTGTATCTGCCTGCTGGAGATTATGAGCAAGGCAGGTTATCCAGATTGTCTAAGACATTGATTCGATTGCATGATGTCATCAAGATGGTGGATGAATTCCAAAGCGGGGCCAAAGATGTTCAGGAAGCATTGGAGGCTGTCCGCAGTTGGTGGGACAACATTAGAGATGTAGATGAAGAAAGCATAGGCCAAGTGTTGGAGTCTTGGGAAAACTCATGAGTAATAAATTTCTCCAGAGCCCAGAGAATCTTGCTAATCATGTGTCAGCTGTATTCATTCATTCTTTCAGAACGTAAGTTCTTGAATCCTTGAATTCTAGATCCATTATTTTTGTATTCTTTAAGTGACCCATGTCCCAGTTCCCAGGGCCGACTAGTCACTTTCAAGGTAGTTAATAAAAGTTTTTAGAAAGCAAGTAACTGCAACAAGGCACGTCGGCTTGACAAGAGGTTTTTGACAAATGGTCTTCCCAAGGTGCCACTTCAACATTACACCTAGTACATTAGAGACAGGGCATCACTTTCCCATTTATGAGGCATGTAGCCTTGATCCCTGGGGGATTAGATTTCTTCTTTCTCCTCCTGACTCTCTTCTTGAAGCTGATTCTTCCACTCCTCTCTTCTTGTCTTATTCTTTTGACATGTCAGAACTTTTCCATCTCAAGGTCTTTTTTAGTGTGGTGTAGGTAGTACCGGCCACTAGAAAATAGTATTATATTGTAAGGTGTAAAGTAAGTTAGGTTAAGTTTTAGGTAAAATGATGTGTATAAATAATAAGTCTGGCCTCATTCTAAGGGTCGACAAAATTGATGATTTTGCAGTCCATAGTTAATAGAAATTTGGTTTTCTTAGTTCTTAGTTGCAGAGCTCAATGCTCCATAGTTTCTAAGCTTTCGGTAGTTAAATGTTCCCTTGGAGCCACCATTGTAATAGGCACTAGTGCTTGCTGGAAAATACGTTAATGAAGAAGGAAGAGTTCTATCAATGAAGTTGTTGGCATTCTGATCTCTGGTTAATGATATTTTATGCTTTTTGTTCTTTATGTCCTTTGCTCTAATACTTCAAGTAGATTAACAACCTCCTTTTCCTTTGCTACTGGTCAAATATGAGCTGATGGTTTTGTATTTCTTTGGTATTTAGTGTAGTGTGTTAGAGCATTGTCAATGCTTTGAATGTTTAGTATAACTCTAGGTAGATGAAATCTTTCTAACTCTGAAGTATCTTTTGAAGTTTTTTTGTTAAGTGAATGCGTGCTTGTAGGAAACCCCACCTACTTGAATCCCCAGAGAAGATGAGTTAAGATAACCAGCTATCCCCCTCAAACAAAATAGTCACATTTACCAACTAAGCCCTGAACTATTGAGACCCAACTGTCACGTGCTTGGAGGCCCAGTGAATCTCATTTCCCCAGACAACCTTTACACGAAAATTTGTCTAGTACCCTGATATCTAGTGACAACTTACCTCTGTTGGCAGACCCGATCACAAATTCCACCAGTGCTTGCTGGAAAATACATTAATGAAGAAGGAAGAGTTCTATCAATGAAGTTGTTGGCATTCTGATCTCTGGTTAACGATATTTTATGCTTTGTGTTCTTTATGTCCTTTTCTCTAATACTTCAAGTAGATTAACGACCTCCTTTTCCTTTGCTACTGGTCAAATATGAGCTGATGGTTTTGTATTTCTTTGGTATTTAGTGTAGTGTGTTAGAGCATTGTTAATGCTTTGAATGTTTAGTATAACTCTAGGTAGATGAAATCTTTCTAACTCTGAAGTATCTTTTGAAGTTTTTTTGTTAAGTGAATGCATGCTTGCAGGAAACCCCACCTCTTTGAATCCCCAGAGAAGATGAGTTAAGATAACTAGCTATCCCCCTCAAACAAAATAGTCACATTTCCCAACTAAGCCTTGAACTATCGAGACCCAACTCTCACATGCTTGGAGGCCCAGTGATTCTCATTTCCCTAGACAACCTTTACAGGCAAAGTTGTCTAGTACCCTGATATCTAGTGACAACTTACCTCTATTGGTAGACCTAGTCACAAAGTCCCATTAATAGAAACTGGCGCTAGAGGGAGGGCATGAACTCCTCCCCCTTTGAGGATTCAGATTTCACACAGCCTGAGGGTTCCCCAAGCCATAATTTTAGGAGTCAATTCTTCAGTGGGATTGGATCATTTTCACTAGCAAGATTTGAAAGAGTCCTTAGATCAACTCCCAATCATGGACGGTTTGTCAAACTCAAGCCTCCCGCTCGAAAGAAATAGACCCCAAAATCCAAGTCAGCCACCATTGTCTGGGGATCTAGCATACCATAGAATACCCAAGTCCCCTACATGATCCCAAAAATTAGCACCCGACCTAGTCAAAATCCAACTCCCCCAATGGCTACCTATTTTGGAAATACTTGGTCCCTAATGGGAACTTTTCTGGGTGTAGCCAATGATTTACCTTCGCACCTAGAAAATATTTGTCCCTGATATAAGCACTTAGGCTCACAAACTACAAAAGTACATCTACAAGCATACAAAGATGCCATGAACCAACACTGGATCCAACATGAAGACATTGTGACCCAGATGTTCCCTCTATCCCTAGGACAGAATGATTTGAACTAGTACCTTAACCTTCTTGCCAATTCCACCAATAGTTGGCAGGACATGGAGGATGCCTTCCTAGCTGCCTTCCACGTACACGTGGACCCAGTGTGGTCCCATAGCTAGTTCATTTCTATCAAGAAGGAACTAAATGAACCCCTTGCCACATTCAACCATCGGTTCCAATGCACCTTGAAGTGGTGCATGGTTCCCTTCATCACATTCACAGATGTAACTATCTAGACCTATCTCAATGTGATGGACCCCTTTGTTGCCACTCTCCTCTAGAGAACTACCACCTCCAGTGACCAAGATACTTTGGCAAAGGTTTACAACCTAGCCTTAGAATTTTCCCGTGGTCTTAACAAATCCCTAGGCAGGATTGGGCAGAACATGCCATTTAACATGATACCCGGTGGAACTTCTTACACCAGGGGATATAACTCCAATTAGGAAATGGGTGCCCCCACGATGTCCATGAATCCCCCGCCACCATTGATAGACCAATAGGCCCAGTATGTATATCCACCTCAGACCCAGACAACATCGAGTCTGGAATATTTTCCCTAGAACCATCCATAGCAAATACAACAACCATAGACATAACCACCCGGAGTGCCTTTCTTCTATTCATCTGTAGCTAGGGGATTTCCACCCAAGACTTCGGTGAATACTACCACTTTCCCAGGGAACCAACAACAACAACCATCACACTATGATGCAAACACACAGTTGACCACTGAGGTTGAATCCCTTCGATGAATGTTGTCTACACTGACTGTGGACATGGGTCAAATAAAGGTGGGGTCCTACACTCCCATGAATTCCAATTCTTAGAGAGGGAATATTTTCTTTGGCCAATGAAACAATAATGCTGGAGGAATAAACTACAACAACGGGCCTCAGCCCAACCAACAACAATGGAATAATAATGCCAATGCCAGAGGTCCACCTCTGAACCAAAACACCAATCAGCGTGGCGCTGGACCTTCTCATTTCATGCCAGTCTCAAACTTTCAGCCCATGACCAACTGGTGTAGATTGCACGACACAGGCTCCCAAAATGAGGTAAATTGTGCCATGCTAGAGAAAGTCATCATAATTTCCCAACTGGACAAACAACAAGATTTTGATCCTACTCTCCTAGAACCTCCTATACAAGATCCCACTCATGGTTTCTTCACCTATGAGACTGTCTTATTTGGGACTACCAAAGAACAGAAAGAGGAACCTGAACTACAGGGGTTCTTTGACAAATCTATTTCAGCCTTTGAGGCCAATGCCTTCACCAACCCACAGACTCCCTACAACACTTGGAGTTAGGTTGGTAAAGGACCAGTTTACACCCCCACACCTCCCAAGGACACTCCTCCTCGGGACAACATGACTGATTGGTCTATCCCTCCAAAAGGTTCTGGCTCTAACCAAGCTAAGGACCCAGCCGAGGTAAGCCACCAATTCCCAGGAGAAAGGTTTGACATCATGAAGGCATTAGAATAGACCACCACCTCCATGACCTTGATGGAGGTTTTACTTAACTATCCCAAGCAGAAGAAGTCCCTTTTGAAGCTCTTGGAAAACCTGAAAGCTGTCAGTTGCCCACCCAAGACTGTCTCTTTTGAGGACACTAACACGGATGTCTTCTGGGGAAACACTAAAGATCCTCCCTTCCTACTAGGCTTGAACATACAAGGAAAGAATATACATAACTGCCTAGTAGATTCTGGGGCTTTGGGAAACATCATGCCTTTATCCATATGCCAGAAGCTTAGATTTTGACCCACCCCGTCTAATGGTGTTGTAATCCAAGTGGATAAAACTACTGTAAAAATGGTGGGTGAACTGAAGAATGTTTGGATTCAACTCATCTAGGACCCCAGGATAGCCAACACAATTGACATCCAAGTGGTGGACATTCTAGAGACTTAAGGTATGTTACTAAGTTAGAATTGGTCCATGTCCACCTATGGCTCCCTTGGGAAGGAGAATCTAACAAGATTCGGGTTGAAAGTGAGCCCCAGATGATACATTCCCTCACTGAAGTCGGGAGGGTGAATGAGGTCCTATTCTCTAAGACTTCCCCCAGGGTGTACCAACCCCTTGAGATCCTAACATTCAATTTCACCCCTGGGGAGGATCTCATAGTTCTGCAGAGAACCCAGGACTTGGTAGAAAAATTGAGGGTTGAGGTTAACTCTTAGGGTACCGCAATTACTCCCACCACACTCTTGTCTAGCACTTAGTGCTGGGTACATTACCAAAAAAATTTGGAGCTAGAGTGTGAACCCTTCCTTGCCACTACTACCCAACATATTAATGCCCTCCAGAAGAAAGAACACACAACTGATTCCCCAGAACCCAGTGCTCCTACTGGCAGCACCTTTTTGGTGCCACGTGTCTAGGAATCCCAACCAAAAGTTCATCCAGAGACAAACTTCACCCATGTACAATCAGTGCTGGAGGAAACTCCTCCCAATCTCACCAAGAATAATCCAAAACCCACTTCATCTTCCCAGCCCAAGATAGAAAATGATGACTTGTGGACCCTTAAGTTTGATGGGTCCCGATCTAAACAAGGCTATGGGGCCGGAGTGAAATTGATTAACCTATGGGGAAAATCCTTCCTTACATCTTATAGGCTGCAGTTCAACTGCATGAATAATGTCACAGAGTACGAGGCTTTGGTCCTCGGACTCCTATTTACACTAAGGAAAGGAATCACTCGCCTCTGGGCCCTGGGTGATTTAGAGTTGATTGTTAAACAAGTCCGGAGTCAATATACTTGTCGTGATAAGAGGATGGCTACATACTGCAACCGGGCATGGAGCCTTATCAAGGATTTTGATTCCTTTGGCATTGATCTTATTCCCCAGAGATGGAACTATGTCCTAGATGCCCTTGTCATTTCTGCCAGCACACTTGAGCCCATGGCCGACTCGCAACTCTAGATATTTTCTATTGAGATGATCCCCACCCTGTCCATTCCTGATAATGTCATCCATTTTTAGGTCTTTGAGGATGACCAACATATCTTGGCCTTCATGGCCAATGTTGGTGTCTTTGAAGAATAGATAGTGGAAGAGAGAGATCACAATGATATTGGGCTGGGTGATGAATATGATGGGATCATGGATCTACCAACCAACACCATTCCGAAGGGGATGGTTGCACTTGAATGAATCTTCGACTTGGACCCTCAAGACTAGGAAAATATATGATCCTCCTTTGAGGGAGGAAAATTTAAGAAAGTGAACATCGGCTAGCCTGGTGAAGAGAAAATGATACACATTGGCACCTCCTGCTCCACTGAGGAGAAGGAGAATATTCTCGCAGTTCTTCAAGAAAACATAGATGTAATTGCGTGGGGGTAGGAGGACTTGAAAAATTATGATACATCCATCATGACTCATACCATCCTACTCAAACCTGATGCTAAGCCTTTCTGAAAAAAGAAACGACCAGTAAACCCACTGATCAAGCCTCTGATTTATGAAGAGGTTCAAAAACTATTGTCAGCCTAGATAATCTTTCCAATCTAGCATACTACATGGGTTTCCAACCTTGTCCCTGTAAGAAAGAAAAGTGGCGAGATCCACCTCCACATGGATTTCCAAAATTTGAACAAAGCCTCCAAGAATGACAATCACCCTCTCACCTCATTGGATGAGGTATTACAAATCATGAACAGATCACAAATGATGTCCTTCTTAGATGGGTACTCCGGATATAACCAAGTCATGGTTAAATATGAGGATAGAGACAAAATGATGTTTACCACCAAGTGGGGAATGTTTTCCTATCAGAGAATGCCCTTTGGCTTGATTAATGCAGGGGCCACATTTCAAAAGGACATGGGCATTTTTTTTGAGGGCCTTGTGAATTGGTGTATAATCATCTACATGGATGATTTGACCATCTTTTTCTAGGACAGGCATGATCATTCCGCCCACCTTGCCCAGATTTGCGAGAGATGTCATCAGTATGAAATATCCCTCAACCCTAAGAAATTAATATTCGGGATCACTAAAGGGAAATTGCTTAGGAATATTGTCTCCAAGAAGGGTATATCCATTGACCTTGAGAGAGTTGAAGCACTGCTAAACCTACAAATGCCCGGTAGCAAGAAGGAAATGCGATCTTTCTTTGGGAAGATCAACTTTGTCCGATAGTTTATTATTGGATTCACTAAGATCGTAAAGCCACTCAAAAAAATGATGAAGAAAGATACCAAAATTGAGTGGAGTCTTGAAGCAAAGTAGGCATTCACCCAGATCAAACAAATGATAATGGAGGCACCGGTTCTATCTAGTTTTGACTATTCTCTCCCTTTTTATATCTATTCTTTTGCTTCACTGCATTCTACTGTGGCAGTATTGACCCAAAAGGTCAAAGGGGAAGAATGACCAATAGCTTTCATGAGCTCCCCCTTCAAGAATGCTAAAGTTTGGTATTCATCCTTGGAAAAGTAGGCCTTTACTCTCGTTCGCACCATGAAGAAATTCTGGCATTATATTCTCTGGAGCAAGGTGCATGCTATCATCCTAGACCAGGCAGTGGAATATCTACTGATGTAGAGTGAGTTGGGTGAGAGACAAGGGAAATGGATGGCCATCCTCTAGGAATACAATTTGGAAATGCAACCTGTGAAGATAGTCCGAGGCTAGGGACTATGTAGAGCGATGGCAGAAGAGACTCCCCACATTGAATGTCAGACATATACAGTGGATTCCATCACTTAAGATCCATGGTACACAGACCTGGTGTACTTGTTGTTGAATAATAGGTTCCTGGAGGGATTGCCTCCAAAAAAACACTGCACCCTATGGTTGAAAAGCACACACTTCATGATAAAAAATGCCACGCTTTTTCACAGGAACTATGAAGGAGTGTACCTCCGGTGCATTGATAGGGTTCAAGCTGCAAAAATAATCGAGGAATTTCATGGGCAATTTGGAATTGGGCATGGCTCAGCTAATGCCACTGCCCATCAGATCCTCTAGGCCAGATACTATTGGCCCTATATCTTCAAAGATGTCTATACTCACGTTCGAAAGTGCCATACTTGCCATACTGCGGCACATCATGAGCGTAATCTGGCTAAGCCTTTGCAGCTAGTTTTTGAAGCTAGACCTTTTTCCCTATGGGAATTTGACTTCATGGCAGAACTCAACCCCAACTCATCTTCCAACCACTAGTACATCTTGACTGCTACTAATTATTGCACCCAGTGGTCTGAAGCAGTACCTTGTAAAAACAACACGGCAGATGTAGTCATTAAATTCCTGGAAGAAAACATCATCATAAGATTTGGAATGCCCTTCACTATAGTGTGTGAAAATGGTCTGGTGTTTTCTTTGGTGCAATTACTTGAATGGATATATGATAAGGGGGTCACTCTGAAGTTCTCCAGCAATTATTACCCCCAGGGTAACGGTGTTGCTGAATCAACCAACAAGAATTTGCTTGAAGTAATCAAACACATGTTAGAATAGAATCCCCAAGACCGACACCAAAAGCTAAGATTCACCCTTTGGGTGGATCATATTCAAATTAAGGCCACCTTGGGAACATCCCCATTCCATCTAATTTATGGCCAGAACCCAGTGTTCCCTATTAACCTACAAATCTCAGTTTTACAATTTATGCAGGAATTCAGCAACCGGGACAATATTGTGGAGGTTTGGCTCCTAAATCTGGTGCGGATGGAAGAACAAAGAGATGATGCCCTTAAAATTTTTGCACGTCACCAAGCAGTAGTGAAATGATGGTTTGACTAGAGAGCCCAGTATAAGGTCTTTCAGATTTTAGACTTGGTCCTCTTGTGGGATAAGGCATGGGAAAAGAAAGGAAAACACACCAAATTCCAACGGCTCTGGCTTGGGCCATATTTGATCTCAGATATTTGTGGGGAAAATACCTATTATCTTAGTACCATGACCGGAGAAGTCATTCCATTGCCTGTCAATGGACAGTTTCTCAAACATTATTTCGAATGAGGTAGGTTTGTCTAGAGTTGTATTATATGTAAATCTTCTTTTTTGTAAATATTTCTTTCCTGGTGCCCTGTTTGGGGTGCCTTGTAAATAGCTTTGTCAGCTATCCTCTGGGACCGCTCCTTTTCTTTTTTTCTTTTTTTTTTTCTTTTCTTTCTTTGTTTTATTTTTCGGGCTCCCAGTGGTTTTCTCCCCCTTTTTGTAGGCTGGTATGCTTCGCGTAACATCTAGTCTCTAGAATGGTACCTTTTGCATTATGGTGAACTTGGGATCTATTGTTAGCATGGTGGAATTGGTCCGGTCTCTAGAGTTATTTTGTAAGTTTGGTAACAAGTTATGAGAAATCTTCATCAGATTCATCCTCAAAAGTCTGGAGATCAGTTAAATCAAAATCTAAAGGAACAAGTAATCTGACACACCGAGAGTAGATCGGTCACACTAGTTTGTTCGCCCAAGTCTGAACTTTTAAAATTATTCCTGAGTCTGGAGTTTTCTCTCCCCTATTTAGCAAATTGAAGTGGATAGAAAGGTGAAAGAAGTATAGTAATTAAAATTATCTAAGCTTAAGCTTAATGGTGAAAGAAGTACAGCCCTCCCATCTAGAAAAGAATAAAATGATAAGGAAAGAAAGGATGGAGAAAATCTGGTATCCAGCGGAAACAAGAAAATTTGATGACTTTGGATCGAAATATTTAGTGCCTCTTCTTTGCTTCTCCTAGAGGTTATCAACTTGATTTTCCTTCAAAGCACACACTTCACAACTGACAAAAGACCAAGGATTGAATCATGTATGAGCCAGATTTTCTCAAATTCTTCACGCCTCACAGACAAGATGCTCCAAGTAACGATTAGTTCCAGTTTTACTAACCAGAGATTCTGTGGTTCTCAAATGCACTACAACATTTGTCCTAGATAGTCACCATTTGTTATGCCCTGCATACCTATCCCTACATTTTGTTTGCAAAATGTTGAGTCCCCTCTTTTCACTTTTGGCCCTTGCCTTGTTTTCTTTCTTTGTTTTTCTTTTTTTTCTTCTCCGGGTTTTCCCTCCCATGAGGTTTGTCTTATTTTTTCTTGTCTTTTGTGTCTCCTAGACTTGGTCCTAGAGTGTGTTGTTCTTTCCAGAGCCGGATTCTGGACTCTGGGATTCTTTGTCATGATGTCTTCTCCTCATGAGAATATATGGTTGTATGGAATCCCCAGGCCCGGAGATCTAAGGTTTTCCTATTCTGGAGTTTATGGGGAAGTGGTAGCTTGCATTTACCCTGGGTATAAATAGAAATTACAAGCCACTTTTATAGTTACCATGATTAAAACACTTGTGCTCTCAGAGCGATTCTTAGGTGACTAAATTGTGATTAAGTTTTGATTACTATGTGCTTAGTGGGTTGTTTCCAGTTGATTCAAGGTACCTTTTCATGGTCATTTGAAGGTAGAACTTGTTACAGGAGTGCTCCTAGTGTGCTCTTTCCCTGCTCTTCTTTGGATTTTAGGTAGGTTCTCTGGTTTCTTGTTGTTTCCATATTTTTATTATTGTTTCCTATTGTTCTTTGGTCTTCGTTTGTTCTTCTGGTTTTCCATTTCATGTTTTGTTTTCGGTTCACCTCCCATTGGTGGGTTGGCTATACAAGAGGGTTGTCCACCCTATGCACAGTTGTAGATTAATGTTGATAATGTACACTATCTTAGATTAGGTCATGAATATATGTGTTTAGTTGTATAAATTTGTAAAAACTTGTAAATGCTATATATCTTGTGTATATGTGTTTTGGCCCTCGGCCCTTTGTATTTTTGTGTATGTATATATCTTGTAGATCCTTCCAATCTCACGAGTTTCTCACACTCTGACATGCATTTTCACCAATGAGACCAAGCTTGTCGAGACGGAGTCGCCATGGTTCAAACTTAGTACCTCATTGGTTTGAGCCATGGTGGCTTTTTCTCTCCTCTGTCTCATCACCTTAATAGCGAGATCAATTTCCCACGAGTGGGCATTCAAACCATGTCCCATATAGCATTTATTTTACCCTGTGTCAGCCCACTTGTCACCATTAATGCCTTTATTTTTCCTGCCACCTAACCATGTGCCAACCCACATCCCCTTGTCATTCCGTTCGATTCCCCTAGAGTCTTATTCATGTTTATTTCAAGTATTCTAGGACTTTTTGATGTATGCTAACACTTGTTGAACAAATGCAGGGTGGTGATGATTTCCCCAGAGTTCTAATATTCTTTCATATATGTATCATGTTCTAACAATTCTTCAACCTTGTAGGTTGTGGACAAGTTGATCAAAGATGTCTGAAGTGATCACCCCTCCTTCTAGCCTGGAGCTTCCTACCACATCCACCTGAGCGACCACTAAAACCAAGGTTAAGAGGTTGTTGGAAAAGCTTCCCTTGACCTCTAAATATCCCAAGGACGATGCCATTGTTGGATCAAAGATAGAATCCATAGTTCATTAAATAATGGACATAGGACCCAGACCTTGGGTGGAAATGCAAGACTTGATTCAAGCCATTTACAAACTGAAGGCCACTGGAGACAATCTGGCAACTCAGATCACCACCTCTGGTATCATCAAAGTGGAAAACTTTCCTTGTTCAGTGCAATCACCGGATTTAATACTCCAATTGGCAACATTGTACAATGCACCAACTTGGACCATCCTACTTCTAGATCCCCGGCCACTGTAGTACCCAGCAACCATCGTCACCTTGGATGCAGCAATTTTTGCCTCGGGGCTAGGGATCCCACAATTCAATAGATCCATTATCTAGAATCGGCTCCAAACATTGTAGGAGTTTGAGGGCGCTGAGCTTATTTCCTGACAACATATCAATAGCCACTGGCTAAAAATCCCAAAGAGGGATTGTAGGAGGATGAAGTTGGAAATTCCCCATGGGGAATTCAAAGAACCCATTCAGGCGGGCATTGCATTTTTATGCAAGATCTTTGGGTTTCCCCATGCTCGGGATTTCTCAGCATGGATGTATTACTTTTTGTACTACATTACCACTTGTAGTTAGACTTTCAACTGGGTGGCCCTCATATTCAATCACGTAGACAAGCAGCTGAAGAGCGTTGCTGAGAACTCCAAGTTTTGTATGACATCCTATATGCTATGGGCACTAGCACAACAAAGATCAACTTTTCCAAGTTTGGGAAAAGTTGGAGAGCTTGGAAATAGGGCGGTCCAAATGACACCATGGGACCATTATCCCCAAGTGCAATGGGAACTCAATTTCTCAAATTTCTGCCAGGTAAATGATTCTTTCATTTACCACAATCTTCTAACACTTACTCAGGATTCTAGGTACCGACTATCACAAGCAGAAATGACTCTGGTCAGCACCTATGGAAGCTATTTTATTCAATTCCAAAACCACACCTACATTTGGGTGATAGGCTTCAAAGGGAAGCCCCATCTTCTTCCCCGGTATTACGGGGATAGAATTATTCTTTTAGAGTTTTGTCGGTAGATGATGGATCTGCACACCTTCTTTACATTGAAGAAGGTCATCAATGTCCCATTCCCATTCTCATGCGGGAATTATACATGCAGCCTCACCGTAGCCAGGGAGGTAGACAAGGAATTGAAGAACCTTGGGCTAGTGGAATTCCACCACGCCTGGAAGAATTATGATCCTCTCGACAAAATTTCCATAGCACTTCCCTGGGCATCCACACCACATGAAGTAGATATTGAAGACTTGTGGGTGGATTTCCAAGACAATTTTGATCTCCGGGCCTGACAGTATTCATGGATGAGCAAAGGGCTCATGAAAGCACTTGACCTTCAGACCTTTTCAAAAGGCTTTAAAGATGACAGGCCGCTAGAAAATCCAACATATAAAGAACAATGGCTAGACAAATTAGATCTCCCTCCAATGGACTGGGCCACCCTTGAGGACCTAACAATTGAAGGGGTATGTCACCCCATTATAGAGGAAAGTCACCAATATTTTGCCCAGGCATGTCCTAAGAGCATCTGAAAGAAGCCAATGATCAAACGGGCCACTCTCTCTTCAGCCGGTGCCAGACCTTCTTCATCTTCTGTGTTTGCTAAACCAAGCACAAGTAAGGGGAAAGAGAAAGAGGGTGTCCCAATTCCCAAAGTGCCTCCACAAGTCCCCACCCTTCTGATGGCTCAACTACATCAACAAATGGAGTCAGCAAAACTAGCTAGCCAGCAAATAAGTATGTAGGTATCCTCCAGCCTCTTTGTAGCTCCAATGGCATCTGCTCACCCAGTGACATCCCCATCATTGGTAGCAATGATGAGTAGATAGACTTTCACTCAGGCAGAGTCTACTAGTATTCTGGACACTGGGGCTCTGCTGGTAAGAAAGAAGAAGAAGAAGGTGATCCCTACGCCAAGCGCAGCTGCTAGTCCCAGTATGCCAAAGATGCCCCTGGTGGATGTCAGTTTGGACTCTCCCAAACTAGAGGATATTTCAGACTGCTCGCCACTGCATGATGATTTTGATGACACTTTCTCGGTGGAGGAGCTCACAGAACTCCAACAAGGTATAGGTCATACGGTGGGGAAGATTATAGCTCAGGATAAAGAGGAGGCCCCATAGAAAAGGAAATCCTGGGAGAAAAGGATACACCAGAGAAAGAGGCTCAAGAGGAAGTACAAATGGGGCCTGAGAAGGAGAAGATACTAGTCTAGTAGACTAAAGACACACTAAGGAAACACACAGATGAGTAACCGATGGTCAGGGAACCTAGACCCATGGGATCAACCATACCCTTGATCATCACACTCCCAATGCCTTTGGTTACTTCGGGTGATCAAGTACCCCAGAACACATTTGGTGAGGTAGTGACGGTGACCGCTTTGTTAAATTTTGGCTAGAAACCTCACCCACCTCAAGAGAATGTTCTGGTGGAGGAGAATGTTCCAACATATGAGGCCGATGAGGCCCAAGAGCAGCAACAGATTGGTCAAGAAGTCGCAGACAATGAAAATATAGAATTAGCTAACACTAGGAGGGATGAGGAGATCCCTAAAAATATAGATGGTATTGAGACCAGATAAAAGGTTCTAGACAGTACAATGGAAGATGGCAGTATGGAAGAAAACATTCAAGGTTTTGAGGAATAGGGAAAAGAAAAAGAACAAGAACATGAGGAACCAGAACAGGAGGGGGAGAAAGAGCCCAAAGACAATGTACACTTTGGGAATGTGCCACCAAATTTTGAAAGGAATCCCAATGAATAGGTCTTAACGGTGAAGCCACCCCAATCGCCCCAATGGATGGTCATATCAAAGAAAAGAAAGACCCCGACGGTGACATCAGGTGCTACACTCTCATTGGACGAGATGATGGCTAGGAATGTAGAGGCTAAAAAGCCCAAGAAAGCATAGGCCATCCATACTCTATGGACTAGTCTAATAGGTAGCATAGTTACAAACATTGCAACACCTCCACCAGATGCAGAGGTAGCGGTTGTAAGGCCCAAAGATTAATACATAACCGAAGTAGCACTGGGGAGAAGAGACAAATAGGGTGAGCTGGATTTACTAAAAGAAGCCACCAAGGTGATAGAGGCTAGATACATCAAGCAAGGCTAGAAGCTGAAGGAGGAAAGAGAGACAAATGCCAATCTCCTTGCGCTTCTGGCAGAACTTATATAGCCTCTGTCTGAGGTCCACCCCATAACCCCTTCCTCTGGATTTCTGCTTGCATAGAGCGATGTGGATTCTCTACGAATCATGAAGAAGAAAGCACAAGCTATAAATGGGTGGGCCACCAAGAAAGTGACCTCCATCAGACAATTTATAGTGGTGTCCCTCCCAGACCTTTATCGGGTTGACTCTCTTCGTGGCTAGGTAAAGGGCTCCTCTCTCGTATGGGAGGAAGATTTAGCAAAGTATGAGAAATGGAAGGCTAGGTTAGAAGAAATCTGTAATATAGGAGAAGAAGTCACCATAGAGGCGGGGATTTTGGGAGATGAATCATATGATTCCCTCTAGGCCCAGTACTCCAGACTTGTCCTCAAGGGTGAGGTATGCAAGGAACTAGTTAAGGCCTTGAAAGAAAAAGTGACAGTGGCCCAATACCCCTTGGGTTTATTTCAAGCATTCATGGCTGGAGTATCGCAAGTCGATCCCTTCACCACTGGAACATGTACCCCGGAGGACTATGTCCTCAACAAGTTTGATGAGCGGATGGAGTCCCTATATCCACCTGCTGGAGATTATGACCAAGGCAGGTTATCCAGATTGTCTAAGACAATGATCCAATCATATGATGCCATCAAGATGGTGGATGAATTTTGGAGCATGGCCGAAGATGTTCAGGAAGCATTGGATGTTGTCCGCAGTCAGTGGAACAACATCAAAGATGTAGATGAAGAAAGCATAGGCCAAGTGTTGGAGGCTTGGGAAAAATCATGAGTAATAAAGTTCTCCAGAGCCCAGAGAATCTTGCCAATCATGTGTCAGTTGTATGCATCCATTCTTTTAGAACGTAAGTTCCCAGATCCTGGAATTCTAGATCCCACATTTTTGTATTCTGTAAGTGACCCCTGTCCCAGTTCCCAAGGTTGACCGGTCACTTTCTAGGCAGTTAATAAAAATTGTCAGAAATTAGGTAACCACAACAAGGCACGTCGGCTTGATAAGAGGTTTCTGATAGATGGTCTTCCCAAGGCACTTCTTTAACGTTACATCTAGTGCATCAAAGATAGGGCACCACTTTCCCATTTATGAGGCAAGTAGCCTCAATCCCTGGGGGATTGGATTTCTTCTTTATCCTCCTAGCTCTCTTCTCGAGGCCTATTCTTCCACTCCTCTCTTCTTGTCTTATTCTTCTAACATGTCAGACCATTTCTTTCTCAAGGTCTTTTGTAGCATGGTGCAGGTAGTACCGGCCACTAGAAAATAGTATTATATTGTAAGGTGTAAAGTAAGTTAGGTTAAGTTTTAGGTCAAATGATGTGTATAAATAATAAGTCCGGCCTCATTCCAAGGGTCGGTGAAATTGATGATTTTGCAGTCCATAGCTAATAGCAATTTGGTTTTCTCAATTCTTAGTTGTAGAGCTTAATACTCCATAGTTTCTAAGCTTTTGGTAGTTAAATTCTCCCTTGGAGCCACCATTGTAATAGGCACCAGTGCTTGCTAGAAGCTACGTTAATGAAGAAGGAAGAGTTCTATCAATGAAGTTGTTGGCATTCTGATCTCTGGTTAATAGTATTTTATGATTTGTATTCTTTATGTCCTTTTCTCAAATACTTCAAGTAGATTAATGACCTCCTTTTCCTTTGCTACTGATCAAATATGAGCTGATGGTTTTGTATTTCTTTGGTATTTATTGTAGTGTGTTAGAGCATTGTCAATATTTTGAATGTTTAGTATAACTATAGGTTGATGAAATCTTTCTAACTCTGAAGTATCTTTTGAAGTTTATTTGTTAAGTGAATGCACACTTGCAGGAAACCCCACCTACTTGAATCCCCAGAAAAGATGAGTTAAGATAACTAGCGATCCCCCTCAAACAAAATAGTCACATTTCCCAACTAAGCCCTGCACTGTTGAGACTCGACTCTCATGTGCTTGGAGGCCCAGGGAATCTCATTTTTCCGGACAACCTTTATAAGTAAAGTTGGTTGGTACCCTGGTACCCGGTGACAACTTGCCTCTATTGGTAGACCAGGTCACAAAGTCCCGTCAACAGATGTTTGAAAAATTCACTACTATAGCAACATATTCTACTTCTGTTGTAGATTGAGAAATGTAGTTTTGTTTCTTTCTTGTCCAGGAGACTAAGCTCTTTCCAAGAAATAGTGCTCCACCACTTGTGCTCTTTCTTTCATCAACACTTCCTTCTCAATCAGCATCAGTAAAAGTCTTCAAATTAATTTTTCCTCCTTTCTTATACCATAATCCATAATCTTTAGTACCCTTAAGATATCTCAGAATCCTTTTGATAGTCATCAAATGATTCTCTCTAGGATTAGCTAAAAACCTTGCAACAATACTGACTGCTAATGCAATATCAGGTCTAGTGTGAACAACATATTGAATTTTTCCAATCATGAATCTATATGTAGTCTAATTTACCTCTTTTGAATCATCATCCTTAGATAGCTTATGTCAAACAAGCATAGGTGTTCCAACTGGTCTAGAGTCTTCCATCCTAAATTTCTTTAGTATCTCTTTTATGTATTTAGACTAAGTAATGTAGATACCATCCTTGATATGATAAACTTGTAAGGCAGCAAAGAATTTGATTTCACCAAACATAGACATCTCAAATTCCTTACTCATAGCTTGTGAGAATGCTTTGCATAAGTCATCATATCCAGTAAATAATATGACATCAAAAAATATTTTTGCTAATAGTATCTTGTTCTAAGGTCCTTCTTTGATGTACAAGCTACTATTGTCATTAGTTCTCTAAAATATAATACTTATCAAGTAACCATGTAGTCTTTCATACCAGGCTCTCAAATCTTGCTTCAGTCCATACAATGCTTTTGTTAATCTCTAAGTTTTTGTTGATTATTTAGTGTCCACACTTAGTCATTTATTCAGGCAGTTTTGGTTAGCTATCACTGCGGCTGAGCTAAAATAGTATAGGCTAAGCTACTTAGAAAGTCATTGCTGAGTAGAACAGATCATAGGGGCCAAGCTATTCAAAAATTTCATGGCGAGCACCAGAGACTTAAGTGCCGAGCAAGACAGTTTTGACATACATGTCAGATATGACACAAACTTTAAGGTAATATGTTTGGGCCAACTTATGGGTGTTTTGGGCTGACATATGTGAAGCATTTAATATTCTCTACAAATTTAATTATGCATTTAATTATTTTATCATATGCATGGCATGTAGCCAATCAGAAAATTGGAATGCCTAGGAGGCATAAGTTTTATTTTCTGATCATTGATCTAGATCTATTTGCCAGATTCAAAGAGTATAATAAGAGTGCTTCTTATCCTAATTATGTGAGCGATTGGAGAGCACATAGAGAAGGTGCATACATACACGAGAGATATGTGAAGGGTTGTTTTGAAAAGAAGCATAGATCTAGCAGAGTAGAAGAGTAGTGAGAAGCAGAGCAAGGACATATCAGATTATAAGATCAGAGAAGGTATTATAAAGAGGAGATCTATTATTATCATCAGAGTGCATATCAAAGGATCATATCTTGAGACATTCTAACAAGTGTATCAGGTGAGATCTCTTAACAAAGTGGTTCTAGCAGGCCTTTCTAAATCTCTTAGCAGAGTGCTTACTTTACTGTAAGTTGAAATCCTTTCACAAGGTAGATTGTAATGATCTAAAGCTCTTAACCAGGTAGAAATTTAACCAGGTAGATTGCATATTGTGATCAAAATTTTGTAGCCCTAACAGGAACACTTTATTGCTGTAGTAGTGAAGAAATTATGGGTGTCATCCCCACCCCTGTTTTACCTATTTGGGTTTTTGGGTTCCCAAATTTTGTGTATTATGTTACTGATTTACTATCATGGATGCTACTAGATGTTAGATAGATTACATATTTATATTCTTTTGGATAATTTTGTTTTAAAGTGATTAAAGTTCAAGATCTAATTCACCCCCCCTTAGTATCTTGCTTTCCCAATATTGTATTTCCAGAAATTGGTATCAGAGTTTCGTTCTCCTACAAAAGATATTAATCAGCTTGAGAGTACAGATCTAGAGATGGAGATTTAAAGATAGGGTAAATTCATTGAGAATCAAAAGATTCAAATTCAGCTACCATTACATCAGCTTGAGATAGCTAGACAAGAATTGAGGAAGTCATTGACATCTAGGAAATATTTGGCCAAACAAATGAATGATACTCATTATTAGGAAGAAGACACTGCAAATCTATTTCAGAATGGAGATTTTATTGAGAGTGATGCAGAAATTGTAGATCTACTGGAAATGAAAAATGTATTGTGTGAAGAAGTCAGGAACCTAAAAAGAGAACAAGAAATACAGACAATAAGACTATGTGAAGTAGTGGAACAAACAAAGAAATATGAAGATGACAAAGCTATGGTAGAAGAAGATAAAAGAATGATGTCTATCAGACTTGATGAAAGGACACATGATGTGCAAATGATGACAAAAAATTAGGATGACATGGAAAATGAACTGCTACTTGTGAATTAAAAGATCAGTAGGAAAGACATGGAAATTATGAATCTTAGATCTCAGAACAGCCAATTGAAGGATGAATTGAGATCTTAGAAAGAACTAAATGAAAGGTTGAAAAAACCTAATGAAGCTTTGACTCATTTTGAGAATCTAATGGAAGAATCAAGGAGACCAAAAGATTCTTCAGGATTAGGTCACACTGAAGAAAAAACATCTATTGAGAGAGGAGAATCATCAAAGATTGGTGAAAAGTGGAACAAAAAGACAAAGAGAAACAAACCTGTATGCCACCACTATGGAAAACCGAGACACACTGCAAACATTTTCCAAAGCAATAATGGTAACTCCAATCCTAAACCTAAGTTCAATGGTTATTGCTTTAACTATAAGAAATTTGGACATAAAGCACATGAATGTCGGGCTAAGGCAAATGATGCACTTCCCACATCGAGAATTAATGGATATTGTTATAGTTGTCAAAAATTTGAACATAAGGCACAAGATTGTAGATCTAATGCTAAACAACAATGGACATCAAAGACACAAGCTAAAGCACCAAGAAAAGGCAACACTTACAATTGGGATTACAATACAAGGAAAATTTTTCATTACTGTGAAGAGTATGGACATGCACCTAAAGATTGTATAAAGACACATTTCAGAGGAAGATCTAAGAGTTGGATGAATGGAAGCCTAGTTTGTTTTAGTTGTTTGAAAATTGGTCATACTAAGAGAGAGTGCAAGACAAGAGTACCCGCTCCCACTGTTGAGGAAATTAGAGCACAAATGAACCAGACATGGGTAAGGAAAATAGAACTGAGCAGAAATGAAACTACTAAAGCCGAGGTCACCCAATCAAATGGATTAGGTGATCACACAATCTCAAACTAAGAAAAAGAGGTATGTAAGGAATTGTATTTAAATTTCATATCTTACATCAGTTCCTAACATATATTGTGCCAAAGTCCATATCTGCATATGAAAAGATGCATCAGGACATATTTTAACTTTAAAGTACTGAGAAAAGTCATCTAAGCACTATAGGTTTTGAGCATTAGTATTATACTAAGACTGTGCTCATTGGCATATGTGCCAAGCTAGTTTGGGTTGCGACCAAGAGATTGTCGAAGTCGACCGAGGACAATTATTTTACACTAACTCCAATGGATAGAACATTTATTGCAAACCTACCTCAAAGCCTATAAAGGAATGAACTATTCATGATTCATTTCACTTTGCTATTTGAGATTTCTTGAAGTGTTGAAGCAATGGAAAACTTTATTTCAGTAGAGATTTTTGAAGAATTATATAGTGTGTCGTCGGCCATTCAACAAAAGTGCAAACTTTGATAGTTGCCGAGGTACTCTATTTTCATCTTTGAAACCCCTTTATCCTGAAATCATGGCCGCTAGTTCATCTACACCAGTAAGGGAATGGAGAAGGAATTGAGAGAAGTTCAATTGGTGAGGAGTGACACCTATGCGCCTCCCAACTTTTGAGCCGTTCCTGAGAGCGCTATCAAAGGTGATCTGACTAGAGCCTTATCTTTGATCCCTCTAAAGGTAATTATGATCCATGACATTAGGGCATGTTACATGTTTAAAATTAGTGAATTTGGAGACCATGAGCTAAGAGAATCCTACGGGAAACTATGTATAGATGGAGCCCTAAAACCTGAACACAATCATCTAGCCGAGCGAGGGTTAACTTGAGCCCTAGAGTTTCCAAGGAATTTTAGAGAAGAATGGATCAAAATTATTCTTAGCAGGGTACATGATATGAGCATTTGGCTGAAGAATGGACCAGTAAAGATTACCAAGGATATCATATGTTGTGTAACTAGTTACCCTACTATCAACGGGAAAAGGACCATGAAATGCTAGAGTAAATAAGACATAGAGAAGGTCACTAAAGTCGTAAGGAAAAAGAGAGGAATGACTATTTCCACCATTGAAGACATAGAACTTCATTTTTCTATGAGGGTTATAGCTCATAAGTTCTATCAGTCAAGCAAAGAATTCAATCAGGAAAGTGAATAATTCAGTGTGTAAGTTCGGATCCTTGCTTGTATGCATATTTTTCTATGTTCAAAAGACTTTTCCTACCTATGGAAACATAGTATGGAAAATAGATAGACCTATCACCCAACAAATAAATGTACTGATTCAAGATTTAGGTGATAATTTTGATAATGTGATGGGAACATACTTTGTGGAGTTCAAGAAAAATATGAGACTGAGAAGTAGAATTCCTAGTTCATTAGTGGAACAACATTATGAGGATGTGTGTTTTCTAGTTGACACAGATTACACTTATGTTCAGGCTGTAGTACCTAGGGTATAATTCTTAAGGCCATTACCTTATGAAGTAAACATAGATGAAACATTGGCAGCCATAACAACCTTACTAGCAGAGGAAATTGACATTACTAGCAAACATTTTGGTAATTATGAAGAAGCCAAGGCCAAAATTTCTATGAACCTGAAGGCTAGCACCATGGAAAAGAAGAGGAAAAAGATTGTCAAGAATCTGAAAAAGATGGTTGGCATTGCAAGTGATGAGGAAGCAGAGGACGCTTCTCTAGGCTTAACTACTGGACAAGAAGAAGACATACCTAGTGAAGTAGAAGAATAAGAAGAAGTTGAGTCTGAAGAGGATGTAGTTGTTAAGGGGAAAGCAAAACAGCCAATGGTTGCCAAGGAAACCAAATTAAGCAAAGTTAAACCTCAGGCTACCCTTCCTGTTGTAAACATACCAAGGACCAGGGAATTATCTATTTCACATCCTTTGGTGAGAACATCAGTATACACAAGGAAGAATGCTTCTGAGGATAGCTTAGGGAAAAAGAAACAAGTCAAAACCAAAGTTGTGTCGAGCAGATTCAGACCCTTCAAGAAATTTTGAAGAGGAAGAAGAGACAGGAAGAAATGAAGAGAGAACAAAAGTAGAAGAAAGTTTTGCATGACATCAAAGATATTTTTGTAAATGCTTTTGATATGGATGATGTAAATGACTAGGCACCTATACTAGAATAGCTAGTTTACATTGTACAAAAGGTGACTGATGATAATATCGAGGCAAATGAAAAACTAATGCAATGGTTTGAGAGAAAGTTTGAGAACAAAGTACTAGAAAAGATATCTAAAAAGATAGCTACACAACAGGTTGAACTTTCCTCTCTCATTGAAATTCTAGAAGAAGTTGCAAACAATGTATTTTCTTTGTACAAAAGACTATTTGATGAATCTTTCTTCACCAAAGAAAATTAGTAGTTAATTGAGAAATAACAACTGGATATGAAGTCAACTAAAAGTTCACTGAGCATGGAGGCTAGCTCTAGCTCCATTCATTTCAATAATTTAACTCATACACAGAGGAGGATATCTGAGCTTATGGATGAAGATGGCTGAATCAGGACAAAATTGAGTACAATTTAGGCTAATCTGATACTTCATCTGGAGGTTATACAGAAAGAACTCACAGCTACCAAAGAACTGATAAAGAGAGAATCTCATCTCTCTACTATAGAAAGTTTGGTAAGTCTAGCAGCTGAGCTAGAAGTTAAGTTGGAAGTTATGAAGTTTTTTAAAGATAGTTAGGAAATTTCATTTTTATTGATTCTACAACTTCATAAACAGTTTTTGGATAAGTACAACCTAACCCCACTAGCAATCCATGACAAAAAAAAGGGGGAATCAAGAAAGGAAGGAACAGATGAGCCAAAGGTATAATATGTTTTGAAGGCATGTACACTATGTAGATAATCTATTAAGTATGGAGTATAATCAAAGGGGGAGTATTGTATGTACTTAGGCAATTTTTGTGGATGTAAACGGAATGATAAGGCTTTTTTCCACTAAATATCAAAGGGGGAGATTGTTAATCTCTAATTTTTTGTTGATTATTTAGTGTCCACACTTAGTCATTTATTCAGGCAGTTTTGGTCGGCTACCACTACGACCGAGCTAAAAAAATATAGGCTAAGCTACCCAACAAGTCATTTCCAATCAGAACAGATCATAGATGTCAAGCTATCCGAAAATTCCATGCTGAGCGCTAGAGACTTAAGTGTCGAGCAAGATAGTTTTGATATACGTGTCAGATATAACACAAACTTTAAGGTAATACGTTTGGGCCGACTTATGGGTATTTTGGGCTGACATATGTGAAGCATTTAATATTATCTATGGAGTTAATTATGCATTTAATTTTTTTATGTTATGTGTGGCATGTAGCCAATCAAAAAATTGGAATGTCTAGGAGGCATAAGTTTTATTTTTCATCATTGATCTAGATCTATTTGCCAGATTCAAAGAGTATAATAAGAGTGCTTCTTACCCTAATTATGTGAGAAATTTTAGAGCACAAAGAGAAGGTGCATACATACATGAGAGATATGTGAAGGGTTTTTTGATAAGAAGCATAGATCTAGCAGAGCAGAAGAGCAGTGGGTAGCAGAGCAAGGACATATCAGATTATAAGATCAAAGAAGGTATTATAAAGAGGAGATTCATTATCAACATCAGAGTGCATATAGAAGGATCACATTTTGATACATTCTAACAAGTGTATTAGGTGAAATCTCTTAACAGAGTGGTTCTAGAAGACCTTTCTAAATCTCTTATTAGAGTGCTTACTTTACTGTAAGTTGAAATCCTTTCACAAGGTAGATTGTAATGATCTAAAGCTCTTAACCAGGCATACCTTTAACTAGGTAGATTGCATATTGTGATCAAAATTTTGTATCCCTAACAGGCACATTTTATTGCTGCAGTAGTGAAGAAATTATGGGTGTCATCCCCACCTTAGTTTTACCTATTTGGGTTTTTGGGTTACCAAATTCTGTGTATAGCGTTATTCATTTACTGTCATGGATGATACTAGATGTTAGATAGATTACATATTTATATGCATGTGGATTAGTGTATTTTAAAGTGATTAAAGTTCAAGATCTGAGTCACTCCCCTCTTAGTATCTTGCTTTCCCAATATTGTATTTCCAACAGCTTTGTGCAGTTTGCAAACCATATTCCTTTTGTTAGGTTCTACAAAACCTTCAAGTTTCTCAATGTAGACTTCCTTTTCAAGAATTTCATTCAATAATGTAGATTTTACATCCATTTGATAAATCTTGAATCCTTTATGTGTAGCATATTCCAGAAGAGTTCTAACTCCTTCAATTTTTGCAATAGGAGCAAAGGTTTCTCCATAATCAATACCCTCTTCTTGAGCATATCCTTTACATACTAGTCTGGATTTGTTTCTTAAAATTCACCTTTCTCATTCATGTTGTTTCTGGAAACCCACTTAGTACCATTCACATTCTTTCCTTTTGGTCTAGGTACAAGAATCCAGGTTTTGTTCTTTTCTATCTGTTGAATTTTTTCATTCATTGCTTCAATATTTTTCTCCTCATTCAATGCATCTTTAACAGTTCTCGGTTCAATTTCACTAAGTAAACATGTACCTTTTATTTTTCTCCTTGGCATCACACCTTCTATCTAATATCCAATTATTTGTTTAGGTGCATGATGAATTCTAACATATTTAGCAAGTACAAGATCCTTCCTCTTTGATTATATGCTTACTCCACTATGTTGACCATGCTCAAATATTTTTTCTTGTTCTTGTGTGTCATAACCAAGTTCCACTATCTGAGACTCAGGTGTATCTATCTATGACTTGGGTACCTCTGTCGATGACTCAGGTGCCTCTGTCTATGACTTGGTTTCTTCAGTCTGAGACTTGGTTCCCTCTGTTTGTGACTTAGATTCTTCAGTTAGAATCACTGGTTGCAACAAGGTTTGTGCTGATGAATTCAAAGGTTGACATGATTGCTTTCCAATCACCATTGCCTTTGTCTTAGGTATATTATCAGGTTCATAATACATAAAGTTTCTATATTCTTCATGCTCTTTACTACTCTATTCTTCATTTCTCTCTACAAACTCATCGACCTTTACATGCACACTTTCTATGACTTTATGAGTAGTAAGATTTAAACATTTATATTCTTTGCTTTTGCTGGAGTAGCCTAGGAATATACCTTCATAACCTTTTACATCAAATTTTTCATTTCTTGTTTCCTTCAAGATGTAGCATCTACTTCCAAATACTTTGAAATAATGAACATTAGGTTTATATACATATCATAATTCAAAAGGTGTCTTCTTTGTACCTTTCTTTAGTTGAACTCAGTTCAAGGTGTGAATTGTAGTGCTAATGGTTTCCTTCCAGTATTTGGTAGCAACATCCTTCTCAATCATCAAGGTTCTTGCACAATCCATAATGGACCTGTTCCTTCTATCTACTATACCATTTTTCTATGGTATACCTAGGGAAGATACCTATCTTTTGATTCCTCTTTCATTGCAAAACTCATTGAATTCATTATAAATGAACTCTCCTCCTCTTTCGGATCTTAAGCATTTAAGTTTCTTTCCTATTTCTTTTCCAACTCTGGCTAGGTACCATTTGAACTTCTGAAAGGCTTATGATTTTTCTTTGAGAAATATAACATTCATCATTCTTGAATGATCATCAATAAATAGAATGAAGTACTTATCACCTATGTAACTTGTTGTTCAAATTGTTCTACATTAGTCAGTATGCACCAATTCCAAGACTTCCTCTATATTGTAGTTCTTTCTCTTGAAGCTAGTTTTTCCCATCTTCCCAATTTGACATTGTTTGCATATTGCTAGTTCAGGTTTTTTCACAAAAAGAATACCTCTTACTCTTCTATTCTTACTTACTGTTGATCAGGTTGTTAAAGTTCACATGACACAACCTTTTATGACATAACCAGCTGTAGACACCTAAAATTGACTAGGTGTATCTCAAATATTCCAAACTATAAATCTCAGCCAAATGCCTTAAAATGTCATCTCAATGCAAAAAAAATGGATCAAATCAAATGGAAAAAAATAAAATCAAATTAAAATATCAAATAATTAAATTCAAGCCTAAAGGGATTAATCAAATTATGCAATTGATTTTTCAATTGTATAGTTCAAATCAAAAAGATCAAATCCAACCCAATCACCCTTCCATGGCTAATTTAATTAAATG